>JALLPI010001447.1:0-10332 GCA_036939935.1 Cyclotella atomus
GATCCGTGAGCACAACAGCGCCACACAAGATCATCAAACAAGCGTCGGAGCCAACGAGAAGAGCCAACGAGCCATCATCGGGCATGACGGAGCCACGCAGCCAACGAGATTGCGAGGACATCAACAACATCATCCAACGACACCACACCATCGAAAGAAGATGGGCATCAAACGGCCCGAGCAGAACACCTCTCTCGCGATCGAGAAGACGCGACCGCAAAATGGAGTGACCTACGAAGAAACGAGGCATTGAGATAGAGCCACACGCCGGATGCAACAGATCCGAGGGTGCCAAGAGGCCGGAACACAAGGGAAGATGCTATGAAGCACTTCCGAGGGTGAAACTCCCAGGCAAGGAGGATAGAGCAAAGAGCGACTTTATTTTTGTTGAACGTAATTGGATTGGAAGGGGCACACAACAACGAAGCTTTGAACGAATGAATTTATTTTAATGAAGTGGAAACTTTTTTACCAAACAATATCCATGATACTCATGCGAGGGTGTGCTAGAATTGTGGTGCTGCAGAGGCAGTACTCACATTCTGGTGTGCACGAGGTATCTTAGGATAATTATTGAGAGCTTTACCAACGGCGAAATGCCGTTGGCCGAGCGATCAATGAACTGCACCAACCATGTAGATTAACTCATTATTAGTGCAGTCCTTCATACCGACTACTATGTTATTGCTATGTTTAGCAATCCCTTTCCTTCTAGCTTCAATACTGTTTGGCCTTCACTCTTTGATACCATACGAACCACACAATGTCCTCTAGATGAGCTGAACATCAAGGACATCTTCTTTTCTCCAGAAAATAAATCTGCACTTCCTTCCTTCCTGAGCAGACCAGACAACACACTGACAACATTCATTGGGAATTATTGTTCTCGTGAGGTTCCTGATGCAGTGCCTAACTCACAAGTGAAGAATATTGGTTTTCGCGAGGTGTTTTCTGACTTTGCACAGAAATTGATTGATGCACCCGCTGTTAATTGGGCGTCTCTTTTTATTGGTGAGGTGTCACATAGGGAACTGAGACCATTGATTGCATTTATTGCAAGTCCAAACTGTTGGTTAAGTTAAGTGAGTTTACAACATGCTTGAAGTATGGTCGCGGGCGACACAATGAACTAGTCAGTGATGGTGTCATCATCCAGCTCACGACAACCTTAGCTGCCAGTCTTGGGAACAATGTAACAATGAAAAAGTTGCACATTGGAACAAACGAGTCATTCGGTTCAGCTGCAAATGCTCAAGAAAGAAATCTTCACCAACCTCCTGAACAATTCAAGTAGTTTCGAAGCAACGGTCAACTAAAAACTCGTGTAGCTTCGGTTTAGCTCAATAATTCAAAGCTTTACAGATTCCTACATGGCTTTGCAGTTGAACAAGTGTTGGCAAGGGAAGTTAGGTCCAAAAAGGATCGACGTTCGATTTGCAACCAAGGTACCATTGCTCATCACCCACTCTTGTCCTCTCTCCTCATCTTGAAATTGTTTTGCCATTAGACTCCTCCAATATTGCACTTTCACATTATCACCGGAAAGATCTTGGTGTTCATTGGGATCGTCTGATCAGCAAAACAATTGCTCCTTACCGCTGGCAAAATAAATATACTTGTAAAGCTCATCATTGTCGTCGTAACCAATCAAAGCATTCCAGTGTATACGCTCGTCATAAACTGTGCTATGTTCGTCTCGAACCTTTGTCGCTTCTAGTAGTATTATCTTGGGGAGGGATGCCATTGCCATTGTTTCGTCCTTTTCACAACATCGTTGCATCTCTCGAGCTGTCGCTATCGGCCGTCGGCGCTTTTAAAGGCCGCACCATTATGAACACAGGAACATCACAGGACAGGTGAACATTGAAGTTTACAGAGCACACCCTACGTGTGATGGTGGATGGTGGGAACTTTTTTGGTGGTGATCTAGGTGATTACAACCAACACTACGGTGAAGATGAACTGGATCGTTTACATGCCACAGGAGACGAAATGGATTTGTTTGCTGCAGGCCCGGGTCATCACGGAGTTACATAGATAGCTCTAAATAATACGTAGAGAACCACCACCGGAGGCGTGGGCCAGTTCCACTACCAAAACACCATTAGTCCAAGCATTTCAAGGAAATGAACGAGTGGGGAAGATACAATCAGCGTCGCGAAGACGCAAGGGTGTCTCTTCATCAGGAGAACATCATTGAAGCCATCCAAGACAATAATCCATCCATCACATCTGTACAGGTGCCGCTCAAGTCGGAGCTTCAAATCGATTGGGGTGCTGCTGGCAAATGTCTCGGCAATAGTACACACGTCAAGCACTTGGATCTGAATATCGTAGATTTGGTCGATTCGAATCTATCACTATTTTGTGAAGGTTTGGTGCTCAATAGATCTATCGAATCGTTGGGTATCCAATTGTGCGAGGGAGCAATGCATATTTGCTTTGTGCAGCTTCTCACTTTTTTCTCCAACAATACAAAAGTTACATGTTTAAGTTTGACTATATCTGAGGAACTAGATGAAAGTGTCATTGATGCAATGGAGTCATGTACATCCTTGAAATCAATAAGTGTTCGTTTTCATAACTTGATTGGCAGGTGCATGGACAGAGCTATTGAGGTAATTTTCAAGAAGCAGCGCCTACAACATATTTCACTGAGCAACTGCTTCATTTCATCTCGCAATAGTTTTGAGATCAGAACTGTTTCGTGATGTCCATGCAACGAAAGGGGAACATATATCAACAATGATTAGTGGCCTTGCCGCCAATGAGTCTGTACAGTGTTTTAGTTACTATGCGGATTCGGGTGATTTCATTGGAACTTTAGTTAAAAGCCTCGGGAGAGCTCCCTTGAGAGCATACAAGACAATTGAGCTGAGTAGCGGGTTTACCATCTCATTCCTTAAAAGTGCTGACATGATGGCTGCAATGCAACAAATGGTAGCCTTGTTGGAGCGCCTCAGGTTGGAGAGCTTTGAGATTGGGCGTTTTCCTTCGTTGCTTGATTCTGCTTCGACATTGGAAGAATTGATAATCGACGAATGTATTCAAAATGATGACGAAGGACTGCGTGAATTGGCTGCATCCATTTCGGAAAGCAAATCTCTGAAAGTCCTGCACATTGTACCAGATGTCAACAGACATGATGGTATTTCACTGCGTGGATGGCGTTACTTCTTCAATACAATTCAACAAGTGCCATTACGAGAACTCCATGCAAACTCCAGTGACAATTTGAGTTACTCTGTGATTGCACCTATCGCAAAGTACATATCAATCAATCAGAGACTTGAAGTTGTATCATTTCCTTGCTGCTTGACTCGCGACAATCATATCCCAGCAACAAATACCTTGATTCAACTCGCCTCTGTGCTAGAATCACATGAAGGCATTCTAAGGGTTGATATTTCTTACCTCGTTTTGACCTATGAAGGTGGACTCCGGCTTGCAACTCAGCTGGGTGCAAACTCAAGAATAAAACGGATTGATATTGGACTCTTCAACGAATCTCATTTAGACTTCATTCCGATTATCCTTGAGAGTTCATCGCTGGAAGAGTTATCCATGAGTTGGCCTAATGTTATGAGTTCCGAGATTACTCGAAGAATGTCTCATGAGTCTGCCCGGATTGTTGCAACAGTATTGCAGCAAAACGCTACTTTAAAAGTATTGAGCACGGGCGAGGCATTATCTGATGAAAAAGTTGATTGGTCAGTCTTTTGTAACCTGTTGTGTGACAGATCAAGTATCCGTGCAACATAGGAGTCCAATCACATGATTCAGGCTCTCAAGTTTGGAAATGACACACCCCCCATTGAAGTTCTCTCTTTGCTTCATCTGAATACCAACCCAAATAAACGCTTTGTTGCTCAAGAAAAGATCATATCAAGCCATGCGCTCGGAGATATAAACTTCACATTGTCTTCATTGCCTACTGTTGCATCTATGGTTGGGAGCAGACTCACAAACATGAGGCTATCTCAGCTGTTCTCTATTCTACGTAAAGTGCCTCATAACATTCAAAACAACACGTAACCAGTTGTTCAGTGTCAAAATTGTTTCTTTTGTGAGTACTGGCAGGGCAGTCAGCTAAGAAATAAACATCACAATAAGTCATATGTTCATCTTTAGTTATAATATCATTTAGCTGTGTACTCAATTCATCAGTGCATAACCTTGGACTCTCACCCCAGTACTGCAACCTCCATCAAAAGTTGGTGTTGAATCTCTCCACAAACTTCAGTACACTCTTTCGAACCTCACCCACAAGCAAATCTCGACAAGTCTCCACTCCATTCACATCACAGTTTCCACCAGGAGACTTTTTCCATCGTAAAATCTCCACTTCCAACTCCTCCTCGGCAGTATGTGCACTATTGATATCCGGCAGTTTCAAAGATCCAGAACCGATGCATTCATTCTCCTCATTCCTAATTTCATACTTGAGCTCGGTGTGAAAGTCATAGATGTATCGCTTTTTGCCACCGGCAAGTGCCACGGACGCATCTCCGGTTAAGGCATCGACGCTTTTTACTCGAGCAATGTAGGTGGTGCTGCTGCCAAACTCGGAGGCATGAGCTGACATAGACTCTAATAGGCACTCTGTAAGACAGGACTTGCACCAATCGGTTGTATCCTTCTCTTCCCATGTAGTACCGGCCTGATTCCAAACAGACCCCACCTTGGCAGTTTGTTGTTGTTCTGTAGTAGAAGAAGCAGCACTCTTGCTGGCATTAGATTCCAATCGCTTAGGCTGAATACATCCAATCAACTCCTTCTCTTTATCAGTCTGCTCTCTCGTGAAATAACTAGTGGTACGCCCATCACTCGTCTTTTTGTACCCACGCAACATGGCCAGTTCTTTCTCGGTCAATTCATCTTCACTGTCCGTATCATCCTTTTGATTAGCCTTGGCTGCTGCCTTGCGTTCTTCACGTTTCTTCTTCTCCGCCTTTTTTCTTTCAGCTTCTTTCCGTTCCTTCTCCTCTTTTTCACGCTTGACGCGTTCCGCATCCCAAGCCTCATAATCCAACACTTCCTCCTCGTTCTTTAGTCTCTCTGCACAATCATCTTCCCAAAGTTTCTTCAGCCTTTCCTTTTCTTTGGCCTCTCGTTCCTCTTGCTCTTTACGTTCCTTCTCTCGTCTTTTGGCCGCCTGACGCTCCTCCTCCTCTTTATCACCATACAATAAAGATCCCGAACTAAAAGCCTTTTGCAACCGTTCCTTCTCGTTCTTCTTGGCCAGCTCTCTACCCTTGCGAATATTGGCAATCTCTTTCTTCACCGCAACATTCTTCTCGTCTAATTTATATGCACACTTTAGATCATTTAACGCCAAGTCTTCATCGCCCAAAGCTCTGTGGGCCAAAGCACGACGATACAATGCCTTGACGTTGGAGGCATCAATTTCTAAAGATTTACCAGCCGCATCTTTGGCTAGTTTGTACTTTTGCTGTTTGTAGCATACCATACTTAGATTGGTGTTCATTGTGACGAGGAGGATTTTGATTTGTTCGTCGCCGGAATTGGCTTGGTTGAATGGTTTGAGGAGGGAGATGCCCTTGCGATAGGCGCGTGAGGCTTCGATGAGTTGCGCCGAGGCGAAGTGTGTGTTGCCGGTTTCTTTGTGCTCGAGTGCCTTTAGTAGGGCTTCGGATGGATCTTTGGGATTGTCTTCGTTGGTGTTGTCATCTTTGTCTTCATTGTCTGTTAGTTCGTCGAGAAATGCTTGGTCTGCAGCGGAGATGGAGGAGTCGCTGTCGTCTCCTGGAGGGTCTGTCATTTTATCATCTGCTACCGCTTTGTTGGAGGCGTCGGGCATGGAGGCATCGCCATCGGCCATTTCTACGTCAGATTGCTCCACGTGAGCTTCGGATTCAGATGCCATGGCTGCTGTACTGATGAGAGGCCCTAGTGCTGCTGCTGCTGCTCTGCTTGCTGCTGCTTCAAGATAGGCTAGTGTGGTTTTGGTATGCAAAGAGTGGCCATGTGTAACCAAGGCGAGAGAGAGGAGCGAAAGGAGAAGAAATCGACGGCCCTAGTTGTGTCCATCTTTACGATTCCCACGTGAATGAAGCAAAAAATTGGATATATTTTCATTTGTATTATCACCCTCTAAATGCTCTCACATATCACATCTCGCATCATCTCGTCGCCATCAGCCATAACCATCTAGAACACACGCGCGCAGAATTTCGCGGGGCGACTGTTGTTGTTTTGTTTGCCCTATCTTCTGTATTTGCNGGATATTTCACATGGATAAACGCGGCACAGCACGCTCTCACCGGTTGCAACAAGCGAGAAAACATGATGGCTGTTAAATAGACCATGAATCTTCCATAGAAAAGGTGAGTAATAATCGCGACACTTTGAATTTGATTCACTGGAGGTGCAATGATGCTTCGTTGTACCTGGTAAGTTTCCGAGCTCTGGCATTGAGAGACAACATTCTCACAACCCTGAGTACCTCCAGTGAAGAATCACATCGCAGTTAATAAAAATAGCCTTTTATGTTGCTGACACTTTACGTTCCCCTACAATTCGTGAACACCGAGAGATGCGGAAAATACTTTACTTCATAACATTATTAGGCACTCTCTTCGCGCCAATAGTGGCGTTCATCACCCCAATCTCATCAATTTGCCCTCGCATCAAGATAAGATGCAATCATCCAAGTCTCTTGCGAGAAGTGCCCACTCAAACAGAGGACGAGTCACCATCACTTGAATCCAACAACAGCAAATCAACGTATGCCAGCGATCCACGCAAGGCACTTGAGCAATTCGGCTCTCTATTCACCCTGCTGCAAGAAATTCTCACGCAAGGCAGTACATGGGACGAGGATACATTAGAAACAAAAACACAAGAATTTGTACGAACCTATCTCCAAATATTTGTACCTGGAATTGGATATGCATTTACAAGCTTTGGAGTGTTCGGATCTGCATTTTTATCGTGTTTATTGGCATTAAACCTCAGTGGAAGGGGATACACCGATATTCTCCAGGCAGTAAACGGTATTGAACCGCTGCGGGCTCTGTTAGAGAAAGCCAATCCTGCATGGGGCAATGCAGCTATAGCTTTGGTGGGATGCGAGGTACTTTCGCCTGTGATTTTGGCTGCTACTTTGGCACTTACGCCAAAGACAATGGAAGCTTTGCAAAAGAAGTTAGATGAGCTTGGATGGGGTGAAGATAATATTGAAGAGAGGGCTGCTGATATTCTTCGTTTGACTGGCTAGAGACAGTCAAGCGTAAGAACTTGCTTTTATTTAGAATTCACTAGGTTTTAGTAGACAACGTCACCAATAAAAAATCATTTAGCAAGATGTATTGGAACTTGATAGAGTCTTCACACAAAGATGTGATGATACAGTCCTTGCTTGTCTTTCCTAACTTATCTTTTGTACATAGCAGCTAGCTAACACCTTCAATTTACCTAGCTCTTACGCAGCCTTCGAGGTAACTTGCTTCTTCTCAAACCCAGTCAAAGTCTTGACCCACCGAATACCCCTCTCGTTCTCAAACACCTTCATGCTCATTCCATACCAAAATAATTCCATAACAGGGACCATAAAACTCGAGGCACCCACAGCCATATAAATCCCAAAAACACAAAGCACCACACCCCAATACTGAGGATCATTAATGGGAAGATTGTAAGGAAAGCATGTAACCCTATCCACCGGATAACCAAACTCATACCCGTAATACACACCCTTGGCACCAAGAGCCTGAAAAGTGGTATAATTCAACACCTGTCCAATAAAGATTAACAACATCCCAATCGCAAGCTGATGTTGTTTATCGGTAGTTTCCATCATACCACCGGTAATATTGGAGAGTACATTGTCTAGATCCAACACGAGCAAATCGTAAAGGACCACGCCGAATTGAAATACTTTGATGTACATTCCTAAACGTTGCATGCATTTCCAGTAACATCGTTCTTCGGATAGTTTGGTGATACCGGGGATTTTCTTTTGGTCGATGTTTTGTTTGAAGTGATCGGTGAAGATGAAGCAGTAGCTGTAGAGGAGCTGCCGTGATGTGTATGTGTACAATACAATGTAAGAGAAGAAGAGTACGTTAGTCAAGTGTGTTACTAACAAAAATAGAAGCGGATCGCAAATGGGTGGTTGCCTTACCCTCTCGATGCTTAGTGCAAAAAATGCAATCAAGGCAAAGGGCATTGGGATGTCAAAGTCCAAATTCGCTGTCATTCTTAAGTTCACAGTTTACTTGTTCAATGTTGATGATTACAGCGAAACGAGAGGCTACGGGCTGCACCAGACAAAAGCGGTGTTTGGGTTGAATAATGGACGGATGAGAGCGCGATGACGATGCCAGAGATGGCCGCCTCACATGAATTATCACCGAGATTCACGTCTTGTGCATTGGTTCGAGCTGAGCTTCAATAGAAGAGATGAGAAGATTCGTTCATTACCTGTCAAACTATAAACGTATTTCAAGATACCCTGATTAGAGGCCGAATATCAAACAATGTTTTTCCACGCATAAAGGTAATGTTTCTCACTCCTCTCTCTCCTCCTTCCTTCTTCCTCTTCTCCGTCTCTCCATCCTCCTCCTGCTGCAGTCTCTGCTCACAGCCACAGCCAAGAGACCTCGTGCACACATCAGTCAGCTTCTCTGTATCGTCAGCTGCACCCATCTCAAGTCTCTCATCTCCTGCACCGCCAATTCATCACGTCCTAAAAATGACCACCTCTCCACCCACCTCCATAGTCAAATCAACCTACTCACCAACCGCCCTCCTCTCCTCCATCCTATCCCGATTCTCCCACTACTACAGCCTCACCAAATCCTACATCTACGACATTATCATCCTACGCATGACCGAACTATGGTATCGTGCCGTCCTCCAAAAGCTACCCGATGGATCCATCCTCTTAGACGTGGGGATCGGTACCTCCGGAGCCTTATTGCGTTGTGTCGATTTGATCCAACAAAAGAATTTGAAGGTGGTGGGTATTGATATCGATGCTTCGTACGTTCAAGCTGGCAAATTGTCCGTCGAGGAAATGGGACTCGGTGATAGAATATCCATCAATGTAGTGGACGTGTATGCCGGTAAAGAGACTGTATTGCAATTGGCAAGAGAGTTGGGTGCTACACAGAATGAACGTGGACAATTCGTCGATGCTGTATACTTTTCTGGATCATTTTCATTGCTCCCCGATCCGGTGAAGGCATTGCAATTGGTATCGCAGTATGTGAAAGATGGAGGTGATGAGAAGAGGGGACACGTTTACATAACGCAAACGTATCAACGAAAAACTCCCTTCTTTTTGCCGTATATCAAGCCGTTGATGAAGTATGCTACTACTATTGATTTTGGTAATTTGGTGAGAGAAGAAGAGGTGTTGAAGACTTTTGAAGAGAGTGGATTGACTTTGTTGGAGCATACGGTTATTCCTGGGAGTGTGGACAATGCTATGCAGGCGGCGTATGTTTCCGTTTTGAGATAGAAGTTCGACGACTTTTATTGAAGATTTAGACTGACATTGTGATCGAGAGTTTGAGTCCTTCAGGTCGACGTCGATGAACTAAGTATCAAACAATTAACTGTAAGTTCCCGGTCCATATATTACAACTTCTTGTATTAGAGAGTAATGATTTTGAGAAAGTTGATTCCGAGAGCATTTACCGGAGGATTTGGACGAGGTCTTTCTTATTCTCATAGAAGCACTCGGTAATCAGGCTGCTTATGTGTCTGATTTAAGATAAATGTTCGATGACTTTTGTAGTAGATTTAAACAATTGACTGATCAAGAGTTCTGCTTAACAATTAACTTTAACTGCTCCTCTTCCATATGTTTACTTGTATCAGTAGAGTACCTATTGCAATGATTTTAATTTGCTGGAGGATCTGGACGAGGTCTTTCTTATTTCTTCGGTATTGTGTAGATGGAGCTGCTGGCTGCTGGCAGTGCTAATGCATTCTCATTTCGGGTGTAACAAAACATTTTATCCATACCTCGATTTGCCCTGTCAAAATTTTGAACCTTTTTGAACACAAAGATTTCTTTATCTATCAATTCCTATGTAGAATCCAAGTAGAAACTGGAACGCGTACGTGTTTTGAAATGGCGGGAAAAATCACTTAAATTTAGGGGGAAATGTTCACAAAAACACAGTGATTGACTCTAAATCAATCCATTTTTCACTACTAATTCGAGAGCCCAATCTGTTTAGGCGTAAACTGATGCCACCCCTTTCATTGATGGCCTGACGTTTCCTCTGATCTTCCTTCATCGCCTCAGTCCTCCGCTACAGTTGTTGACACCACTGAAACCATGACCGTCAAAAGAAT
>JALLPI010001448.1:0-18060 GCA_036939935.1 Cyclotella atomus
GAGCTATGTATACTCCTCCCAATATGACGTATCCCTGAGACATGGCTATGACAGTACAAACCATTTTATGTTCTTGATTTTGTAGTGAAGGCACAGCTGTCCTCCGTTACAGCACTTCCAATCACATGCGGAGAATAGCTCGACTGGCACAGACTTGTTGGATTTGTGTACGACAACACATATGCTCTTGATGAGTTGGACTTTCCTATTTTGGAATCCCAATAGTGGTAGGCTGGAGCTGATCTAGATACCATCGTACTGTTCTTGATGTAAGCCACCTGAACGTCAAACGAGTCAACAATATCGATCATATGGCTCATTACACTCTGTGTCACCACCAAGAGCAGGTCATGTAAGATTCCTAATTGTGTAAGAACCACTGCTGCAGCTGCAGCAATCTCAATTCCAACTGAGTGAAAAGTGGAGCGGTAGAGAATATGCAGACGCATTGTTTACAGCAAGGTGCAGCCGATCCAAATAACTTTACTGCAGTGGAATATTCGCCACATTATCACAATCCTTGATATTCGTAAAGTATTCATTGTTGACTGCCACTCCATCAAAATAAACTTCATCATCACCACAGCTGGCATTGAATTGTCCCGGATAACTCTCCATGTACGATAGCTCTCAGAAAAGTCAGAGTCGCTGACTGCAAACAGCGCATAAACTCGTATTCCCAAATGATGTGCCTCACCCAACAATAAAATGACATCAGTATCACAGCTTCCTGATGCATTGTATCCATTATATTCAATACGAGAATTGATATCTGATACAAAGAGACGTGTTACCTCCCGTCCCGGTTGAGAGCAGGATGCCCAAAGTTCTTGACGGGACGCGGATGTATCACAATTGTGTTTGAAACATGGTGCATTGTCGCCATTTTTGTTGACGGGGTAAACTCCGCTGCAGTGTGGCGCAGAGGCATTGAATCTAGATGTCCATACTGCATATATATGACAAATGAGAAAACGTTGTTGTCGAATATCAGATCGGTCATTGAATGATTGCTGACGAAACTCACCATACATTGAGTAGCCATTGTCTGTACACGATAGCGCTTTAACAAATGCTCTCAACACAGCGATGATGGCAAATGATGTCTTGTGAGTAGGCATGATGTTGTTTGCATGATGGTTTTTCATTTGGTGGGGCACTACGTTGTTGGTGTCTTTGTGTGGATTTATTGATCTGGTGATTTTGGCAGATTATTTTGGTCAACAGTTCCATTAACTAAGTATAACATTCAAGTTGAAGAAAATTCACTCCGGCTGGCTGATAGAACGACCATTCTCTTCAAAAGTCTCATGGGAACGACAGATTCGCGCACGGGGCCGATAGATTACATGAGCCCCTCTTCCCTTTTGGTGAAGACTCTTTATTGATCAGTGACTCCCCAACGAATAATCACTACTTTTTGAGTGAGCAAACACGACGAACCAACAGCACAATCCCAACCCGCATCCCACAAAGCAACCATGGCAGAACCAACACGAAGAAAACGTCTCCTCCTCACCACGGCAGCCTTAATCTCCTCTACCTCCGCGGCAGGAACTCGAGCTGCCGCCTCCACCGAATCGTCGTCATCGTCATCGTCACCGCAGCAGCACAATTACCGTCGACTGCATAAGGAACGAACCCTAACAGCATGGAACAACCGTCGCCTCTCCACCTCATCGTCGTCGGTCCAAATCCGTCCACTAGATCTCAAACTAGACGAATCTGACCCCACCAAAGTCTATCAAGTTGGCATCGGTGGTTTTTTGGAACCGTACGATTCGCACAATTACCAAGAAGGCTTCGTTAATGCTCATCATTTAAATTCTGCATCGTCGTCGAGAGAAGGACCTGCATTGAGTAGTTCCCATGCCATCAAGGAAGGAGCGGGGAATGATGAAGGAGTGGTTCACGTACAGAGCGGACGGATGGGAGTGACGAATTTTGATTTGAATCGATGGGAGGAGATGATGGGATGGAGTGATGTGGAGAGGAAGCTATTAGATGAGAGGGAGGCTGATACTACTGGTACTACAAATAGAAGATTATCTGCCGATATCTTTAAATATACAGAGGGGAATGATCCATACGATTTGCTCGATGAAGATGAGGCATCGTTGCCTTCTTCAGAAGAGGATGGTGATGCCGTTCAAAGAAATCTCGGTAGAAAAAAGGCCGATATATTCGCCGCCTCCATCAACAAAGACACCTCAGCACCAATCATCCGATCCACCTTCCCACCCGTCAACACCAAAATAGGCCCCAATCAATCCTTCGGCGCCTTAGTCTCCGATACTGGAACCGGAGTCAAATCCGTTTGTCTCCAATTAAGAGATCATATCAATTCCTTATCGGATTGTTTTGAATTGGTCAATGTGGGGTATGATGTTTATGAATTGACATTTGATGGGTTTGATGCCTATGAGGGTGAAACTTGGAGTTATAGGATTAGGTCGAAGGATGGGGCGAAGAATAGGGTGAATACGCAGTGGGCTGATTTTATTATTAATATTAGTGGGAAACAGGGGGGTAATGAGGAGGAGGGACAGGAGGAGAACGGGGATAATGGTCAAGGTAGTGGGGGAGAGGATCAAGGAGGTCAGGGTAGCGGGGTATTGAGTCAAGAGGTTAGAGATGAGAGTTGGCCTTATGGCGGTGTCATTCAAAAATCGACGGGGAGAATCTTGTTCTTCTTTGATGGGAATGCCTATGTTTGTACTGGGACGGTCTTGGATGATGAGATTGAGGATCGAACAGTCATTGTAAGTTCACATCTTGTGCATCTATTGTTGTCTGTTGAAAGTTTGATGCTTTTGTTTACTTACCTCGCTCTCCGCTTCTCCAAATCAATCTCAACAGCTTACCGCAGCACACTGCGCCTATCAATACCGACCTGAAGGAGGCCGTTTTTCCGAGCACGCCCTTTACATTCCCGATCAAGACGATACCACTGGCACCAAGTCCGACGAGATATGTTCCAACGATCCATACGGATGCTGGATACCAGCTTTTGCCGTTGTTGATTACAGATGGACCATACAAGGGTTCCCCAACAGTGTACCTTATGATTATGCATTTTATGTCATTCCCAATGATGTTAGTGCACATGAGAAGGGGTACAAGCACTATGAGGATCCAAGTCTGTCTCAGTTATTACCAGATATAGCTGAACCTATACCAGTCAACTGGCACTACAATCAATACAGTCAAGATTTTACCACTGGACTGGGGTATTCCTTTGACAAGGACCCAGATTTCAGATATTGCTCCGGTGAAATGACGACCAAGTTTGGTATCAAGACCTACGAGAATTTGTGGATTGGTGCTTGTGAAATGACCGGTGGTTCGTCCGGCGGTCCTTGGATGGTCGATACAGACACTAACGGCAGAGGGACTGTAGTATCAGTGAACTCATGGGGGTATACATCCTCATCTGGAATGGCTGGACCCAATCTTTCTACAGGCGCAGCGAAATGTATGTACGAGAAGGCCAAGAGTCGGTCCCTTTACGATTATGGGGGATATGTGGTTACTGATTGTGACATTTAGACATTCTAGAGCTCATACTAGTGAGTGTAGACTAATATTAAAAGTAGTTCATAGAAACGCATTACAAGAAGAAAGTTTACTCTACTTTACAAGATACAGAAGTAGAGGCGAAGGTAAGCTCTCAAATCACTGATCAGTCTGAAATACCTCTCCTCTACCAACTATGCACCCTTTGCATGGACATGTCTGTGCCTCAATGTGCACAATCCAATTGCGACTTGATTCTCATCCTCCACCTTTTTGCCCCATCCAATATTCGATTGCTTCATCAACTCCTCATTCAACAGATCCACCACATCAAGATGTTTCCTATCCGTACCTCCTTTTCTTGCACACATCAAAGCTGTGCTGCCTTTCTTTGTTGGCATGTCTATACTTGGTGGAAAACAATGGATCAACTGCCGAACGACATTGACGCTAAGACCTCGACGGCATGCAACATGCAAAGGCAGCCATCCATTATTATCTCCACATCCAGCTGACGCAGGAAAAGCACGAAGCAGCATCACAATCACTTCTTCCTCCACATCATGAGCACACGCATAATGAATCGGCAGTCTACCAATAGAATCTTTGCATCTAGCGCCCTCCGGGTAGTTTCTCAGGAGACTCTCTACCACTTCAACAGGAGCACTCGTCAAACATGCGATATGCAACGGTAGCCTGTTGAACGCATCTTCCTTCAATTTCAACCCCTCCTGATAACATCTAGCCAACTGATCCACCACTTCCTTAGGAGGACGAAGTGCACACGCCTGATGGATGGGAAGCACGCGTGAATCGAATTCACCGTCGAAAAATCCTCGAATGGTAGTCCATCTCGTTGCTGCGGAACGAGCATAACTTGATTTTAAGTACATGTTTACTAGGGTCCAATCTTCGTGTGATAGTAACTCAACTAGGTCAGTTGTGCCTATTGATGGATGAAGGAGTGATTGGAATGTCATTGCTTTTGCTGATAAGTATAGCTGATTCTGATTGATCACTTTTATTAGCTTTGTCCTTTGTGTTTATTAGTGTGTGATTAGTGTTGATAATATGCGAGGAGGCGATTTCCATCCGACATCTTTCTCTACAGAAAGAGACTAATGATACCGCTGTTGGCGTTCATTCTCTCGGTTGCTGTCAAGATGAGAACGCGAAAGATGAGCTTATCATCTCTTTCGTCTCATCAACACATCAATGCATAGGCGTGGCGGGAAATCTGTTCCATCGGGAGCAAGCCCAGCCAAGACCAAAGAAAACCAAGCAACTTCTTGCTGCTTGTGCTATCGCTGCAAGCGCTGCTGTCTGTGAAACACAATCTTGGTCTTGTGAGGATTCCCGGCAGCTACTGGATGTAGAGAGATAGTGATCACAAATCAACAATATTGTATTACAATTACAGTGCCCACGATGAACAACAGAATGGATAGCTTTGGATTGGATTCGAATGATCCAACACAAATACATCGACCTGACAACAAAAAGGGGCACTGCCCAAATTGCAACCGCAAAACAAACAAGTTTGCCTCTGTGTTAGGAAGGCACTTTGACCACGGCAAGTCATGTCCGAATTGTCGTCCCAAACAACCACAACATGAAGTTGTTGTCGTGCAGCAGTCTATGCCCACTCCACCATCAACCATCCCCAGCACGCTCGTGGTGCCCTCATCTTCATTCAAAGAGGCGGAATGGAGAGAAAATGATCAACAGGATGACAACATGACAATCATATCTGAGATTACAATGGATAGAGCACTCCTTGAACATAAGCGACCCACTCGCCATTCTGTCGAGAGTATTTACCAAACTTCTTCTTCCTCGAGTAATACACCTACGCCTCATTTGATGGGGCAGTATTTTACTAGATCAATGGACACGCTTACAGAAGTGTCCGAAGACCGTTACTCGTCACGTGTGATGCATGCTAACGATATGGCCAGTTTACGCAACGAGAGAATCAGACGAGAACAAGAAGAAAACACAAGTTCTCGTAGCATCAATAGGATGAATTCAGGTGGGCAAACCAATGTTAAATCAAGTCCGAAGCGAATGTCGAATGATTCCAGTGCAACTATTGAATACACTCTCGACAAACTAAACAAGTTTGACAAGAACATAGAGTCTTATAAGAAGAGAGGGTGTTCGAGATCTCCTTCGAGGAGTCTGCCGCTGCCTAACAATACTACAATGTTCAAAGGGTCGCCTTCACAAGAAGAACGATTGTCTAGGTCATATAATGGCGAAGAGTTATTTCATGAACCCGTGAGGCAGTTCGGCACCAATCAGCAAAAACTGCAGCAGCTCAATACACCAATCTCATCACTGCCCATTAAAAACCTGAATATCAATCAAACATCAGGATCAAGGACACTTAAACAGCCACCCTCCATCAAAGACATACCAATCATACTAAAGTGCGCAGAAATGTATCCAACAAAAAACTGCATCGAGAGAGCATTTCAAACTGTGTTCTTGCTGTCTACTGAAGCTGATCCATTGGGACAGCTTGCTCGAAGAGAAATAGTCAATCTCAAATGTTTTGAGCTTCTACACGATTCTTTCTTGCGTCACGAGAAGGATGCTGACTGTGTAGTTGCTTTATTCAATGCTTTGTGGGCGTTGTGCTTCTTTCATGGAAGCGATGAAGCTACAAATGGTATTGCAGTGAAAAAAATTCAAGATCTCAAGATTGTTGAGTGCATTATATGCTCGTTAGAAAGTCATTCTGATAATGTAAGGATTCAGGAGATGGGATTCGACATCCTTAACCGGTTTCTTGACGTACTGCCCCCAGTTCAACTCGAGCCCGCGACAAATATGATACTGAGCAATCTACATCAGATGAGCGCAAATTCCGATGTCTTTACGATAGGGATGGATATTGTCAACTGCTTATGTCGTCAGTTTGATGACAGTAAACTTGAAGTGGCAAAAAGCCTAATCTCGAATGGGCATCTCCTCGAAAAGCTTACAGATACATCTACAAATCTTGAGTCGAAAGAACTGGTGTGCCAACTTCTTTGGTGTGTCACCTCCATCATTGAATCGGTGTCAATACTATCACCGAATTCTGAGTCTATTATTAATCATATCAATGTAGTTATGGAGGAAGTGCCGCCATCTGAAGACACGGCGTCTTTTCATGAGTCTATCTGTGGCATACTTGCGAATCTTGCAATGCTTGCGTCCAACCATGTCCTCATGGGAAAGCTTGGGGTGGTATCAATCATTTGTGAGGAGATCTATGCATTTGGTCATTCAGAATATGTTCTGTTAGCCGCTTGCACGACATTGGCCAATCTATCAGTATCATCAGACACCAGGACTTTATTACTAACTGAAGATGGCGTGACTGCCATACTGTTTAGTATGAAAAATGTTCCCGACAGTCTAGATGTTCAATGTGAGGCCATGCGTGCATTGAATAAACTCGCAGAGTCACCTATCGCTTGTGCGGCAGGAGTAAATACCATCATTTCGACAATTATTTGCTACTCGGACAGCAAGTACATTCAAAAGGTTGGCTGCTCGATCCTCAGCAGAATATCTGTCAACGAGAAATGTCGAGTGGCGTTAACTGCATCGAGAGGCTTTTTTGACACTCTAATACAAATCCAGAAAGTGAACGCAGCTGACAAGTTGATTCAAAACGACATCATTTCTTTGATGAGAAACCTCTCTTTTGAACAATCAATCCTACCATTTATCATGAATCGAGGATTTGTTCAATCCACCTTGCATGCGATGGAAGCGCACTCAGATTATGCAGAGCTCCAAGAAAATGGCTGTGACTTGCTCTGGAAGCTTTCTAGTTTTAGTTCTGAAGCCAAAATCCAGATATGTTCAGATGGTGGCCTTCAGTGCATTGTAAAGGTGATATTGTTCTCACTCAAGTTCTCAACTCGATTGTTTGATCGTTTCTAACAATCTACTTCTATTCATGCAGGCAATGCAAACGTTGCCCGAATCATCGTCTCTTCAAGGAGTTGCATGCAAGGCAATCTTCATTTTAATTGAGGGCTCGGATGAGCAGAAGGATATTGCAATATCGCTAGGGGTCATCGACTTAATCATTTGCCTGATTTTGGTCCACCCACACGATGTGAATATATTGGATGAAGCTGTAAATATTCTTATAAGTCTGAGCATCGTGGATGACTGCTTGTCTCAAATTGTAGACAATGGAGGACTAACTACAGTCATTGATGCGATGAATACTAACAACATGTCGATCGAATTGATCATTGCTGGAGCTCGCTTCATCAGAGGCGTTGTACTAGAAGAAGAGAAGTACGTCAACGATGTTACAGAAAGTATACCACCAATTCTATCTTGCATCAGCAACCACTCTGAATCAACAGAACTGCTGGTTCTATCATGTGAAACTCTGAAATGCCTCATCACACGGAGTGAGATATGCAAGAAGCACCTTCTGGCTTCACAAGGCAGAAGTATTCTAGAAAAAATAGTTGCAGAGAAGAAGTATAGCAAGTGCACGGGGAGCTCCTCTGCAACAATTTCAGTTCACGCACTACTGGATGAGCTTTGCTGATGCATAAGATTTGGCAGACAGCTTGATAACAAATGTGTATCAGTTACCTTAGCTTACAAATGGAACACTTCTACATCTTGCTTCGAATGCATCTACTTGCTTTTTAGCCACATCTTTCAACACTTTATCAAGAGTAAATGATATCACAGGATTTGATACTTCTATTTCCACATCAAAATAAACATTGCACGATGCACCAGTTTGACTAGAATGTTGATTGTCGACAAGATTTAATCTCCATCGACTCTTTAAAGAGTCAAACAGTTGGCTTTGGATACTTTTCGCCTCCACGATCCAAAATTGTTTATTGGCTCCTTTGCAATCTGGCGGTATCATTCTAACTCTGGATATGTAACGTTCTTCCATCAAGGTGCCCAACCCAGTCGAACCAAGCGGTAACCCCACACGTAAAACTGCATCCATCATTGTTTTGCAAGGAGATACTTGCAGTATTTTGGATTCTTTGCAATATGGAAGAAAGTGCTGATATTCATTTACATTGTTGATTATTTGGTACAGATGTTTGGGGTGTATTTGAGCAAGATTTGATTGGTGCGTGTGTCTATGTGTAGTAGCTAGCCTCTTGCAGACGTTAAATGGTGGGCAATGAAATTGATGCACGATGATAGGGACGATTCTTGTTTGTATTATATGTGATGGCATTGTTGATTGCAAGATATTCATATGATCCTAAAATAAATCTCTTGCAAAACTAATGGAAGAGACGCGGTTAATGTGAAGTATTGTAGCAGGCTCGAGCGTATTTTTTGATGGCATGGTTAGGCAGTTGGCTGTGGCTGTATTTTGGTGTGGGCTTTGAGCTTTGAGTTGAGGTTGAGATGAGAGAATGGCGGGAAGCTGACGCACAAGGCAAGAAGAAGAAAGAAGAGGAGAGAATGAAGATGATGATGGGGATTCGAGAGACGAACAACATCTACCAGTATCTGAGTCAGCTCGAATCAGTGGTCTGAGTGCTGCCGCTGCTGGGCTATGGTAGAGCTACCATACGTAGATAGCTGTTCTTATCGCCTGCGTCATGCGTCAGTGAGCACGTCAGCTATCGAACTCGATGATCCGCTTGATGTGAGCCGAAATAGATCTCATAAATCAATAGAAATCCCTCATTTCGACCAAAACAATGAACTCCTTCATGAAAATCTTCGTAGCCCTCTTTGCCTTCGTGCAAATGGCAACTGCCTTCGTTCCCTCCAACTCAGCAATCGCCTCCTCTACACGTCTGAACGCTGAGACTAAGGTTGTCGGCATCGGTGGACTTGTGGGTGGTATCGAAATCGTTGGAGTAGACAAGCTAAAGTCGAAGGGAGTTGCAAAGGCAAGCAAGCCGAAGGCTGTGGCTAAGAAGGCTGGTGGGTTCAAGTTTTCGTTGAAGAAGTAGATTGCAGCATCTTCGACTCTGTCAGGATGTCTGGTTTCGTATGTATAGGGCAGATTGCAATTTTGATAGGAATAAGGATGTAAACCAAAATGAACATACAAGTTGATCTGCTGGACTAGATGTGCCTAACAAGTGCCATTATTTACGTCGTATTCACCAAGGTTATTAGTGTTGGCGAGAATATTGTTAGACATCCATCTCACTCCCTCCTCTCTCGAGCAAAGGAAACCTTGCTGTTGATCCATCCGTTTCAACGAACTCTTCGGCTCTGCCTCCAGCCAAGTGTTTCGCAAGGAATTGATCTGTCCTAAGATTGAAGTCTATTCTGTTTTCGGGTCGAGCAAATCCATGCCCTTCGTCAGGATATAGCACGTACTCAACTGGAATTCCTTTCTCCTGCATTGAAAATGCTATTTGGTCAGCTTCTGCTTGTTTGACACGGGGATCATTCTGTCCTTGTCCGATGAGAAGTGGTGCTTTGATTTTGTCAACATGAAAAAGAGGTGATATCATCTCGTTGAAATCTTGGTCATTGTCCACATCTCCGATTTTGAGGAGCTTTGTAGCAAGCTGAAATGAGAAAATGCATGAATGCCTTTTAGGTAGAAACGTTACTTGACTTACCATTCCATTTCGGAGAGGACCCCAGTACGAAGGAATACTATCTAATAAAGTCTTGATATTGGATGGACCTGGCAGGTAATGCAGATGAGATCAGTGAAAACTTTATTCAGAACTGTCATTGTCAGTTCAACATTTTTCTTACCAACAATGTCTACGCCACACTTGTACAAATCAGGTGTAAAAGTCAACCCTTTAATAGCAGCGAGTAATGGAATGATCATTGTCAGTAGTTAATAGAATCACATAAAGTCTATTGCATCGAAGAAACTCACCAGCTAGACATGCATAGCCACCATAACTGCCGCCATAAATGCAGATGTTGTCTTTGTCAGCAATGCCCTGATCGATTGCCCAATTCACAGCATCGGTTAGATCATGTTGCATGTCTCCGACACCCCACTGCTTGTCTCCTTTGTGAAGAAACGTTTTGCCGTATCCAGTAGATCCGCGAAAGTTGACCTAAAATCAAGATTGGAAGTCAAGATAAGTAGGGTCATTTTCAATCCATAATATTGTTTCATTTTCAATTGTCACAAAATAACATACCTTGAGCGTTGAATACCCTCTATTTGCAAACCACTGGCACCTGGCATCAAAGCCCCAGTAGTCTCTAGCCCATGGACCCCCATGCACCAGCAAAATAAGCGGACTGGGGCCTTCTGTCTCGGCCCTAGTCAAATACCCTACCAGCTCCAATCCATCTCGAGCGGGTATCCTTACATCTTCCATGGGTGCGAATTTGTACTGAAGCAGTTTTGGATTGGTTACAAACAACTGTGTAATAGTCTGGCTTGGTTTATCGTAGATTGCATATAATGTTGGACCATCCGATTTAAAGTAGTTGACAATCCATTTTGATTCATCGAGAGTTCTGCTAACCACTCCGACCTCTGAGTTATCTGGTCCATTCGCCTTCAAAAAATCAAAAATTTTCTCCAACTCTTTGTCATAGAAAATGCGTTCCTAAAAGTCAAACTTTGTTAGAAGTCCAAATGGTCCAAATGGTCAAGAAGGAGAAAACTGATATTGTAGATGGTATCCTCACCGTTCTAGCGTAATTGTAAGTCAAAGCCTTGATTTCTTTGGTATTCTTGTCCAATGTAACTCCACCGACATTACATCGATCATTCGAGTATATCTCCTTCAAGATTTCACCAGACTCAACATTCACCTTCAACAAGGCAGTCGTTTCTCTACCCAAACTGCTAGTCAAATAGGCAGACGTTTGATCTGGACAAAAGTCAAGCAAGCCCCCTTCTTCTCCATACGGAAAATGAAATACATTTCTCCATTCTGTACTTTCTTCATCTGATCCGATTATATCGGCACTTTTTCGTACTCGAATGGTAGTAGATGAATCTTGTGCATTCCTAACAGTAGCAGCGCGGATTTCAAAGCTTGTATCTTCCGTCTTCCATCCGATCACATCACCAGGATTGATTGTATCCAAGTATTTTTCCCCGGTCTTGTAGAAACAGCGGTACATATCAAATACTTTGGAGTTACGCTCGTTGGTACCGACTAGAATCTCATTTGGATATCTATGATTGGTAATGATGTTTTGAGCCTTGACATTCACTCCTGGAGTCAAGTCTCGAGCAGCTGGCGGTGAGCCATCGTCGCTGGAAGGTTGGGTGATGTCCACGGCATAGAGGTGAAAATCTTCATTCCCATCCGTATCTTGCATGTAGAATATTGTTGTATTGTCATATGCCCACGCAACGCTTCGAATGCCTCGTTTGGGCTCATTGGTGATGAGGCGGTCTTGACTCTTGTTCCAGCTGATGCTCTTTCCGTCGCTGCTGTTGATGGCAACGCCGTCGAGATCACGAACGTAAATGTTCAACACACCTTCATCGGAAGGTGCTAGATATGCCAAGTATTTTCCATCTGGAGATAAAAGAGGAGAGGTGTTTTCAGGATTGCCAAACAGAGTCTTGAGGGGGATGAGTTCTTCGGATGTGGTGCGTTCTTGAAGATATGTCAGCGGACGACGATTCTTTGTGGCAGAATATCTTATTGGATCGCGGAGATCAATATGCAAGGAGGGCAAAGTAAATGCTACAGCATGGAAGGGAAGGGTAGCCAAGGCCACCAGTGAGATGGGCTGCATGATGTGTAGAGGGACCAAAGGAGGTCTACACACCGTGCCCAGGATGCTGGATACACCGAAGACCGAAGCACATCCCTCATAGAGCACACCTCGTGGATAGAATGTGGAATTCTCATGCCAAAAAGCGCATTCTTTCTCACCAGAAATTTACGGCTGTAAAAAGTTGCCGTTCACTGTATTCAGACATAGTACTTTCTCATTGGCATCAAATTTACAAATTCAAAAGACCCATTTCTCTCCTCTCCATCTCCTCTTCAACTACACGAATCCCATGGCATTCCCTTCTACACCTTCAATTATTAGTTGCTCCTCTCAAGCTGGTGCCTTGACAATAGCGCTGCATTAGTTGCATACAGTGTACATGGGCCGTAAGTCATGAACCAAAGATCTTCGATCCAACAATGGCAACAGCCATGGCAGCCCAAGTCCATGCCGCCAAACAGCCAGCCGCAGAGCCATCCCAGCAGTGCTCCGCCACCGCGACATCCGCAGCCACCATCGCAGCGCCCAAACCAATCGCGCGGACGCAGCCGCCAACAAGAGCAAGCAATTGCAAAAACCAACAACAATGACGGCAAATCGCACTCCAATTCCAACACCCCCCGTCGCAAGGGCAATCCCCAATCCCCCCAAACACGCACCAATACAGTCCAAGCTGCAACATCACGAGTAGTGGACTCTTTAGAATTGGCCAAGTCTCGATCGCGTTCCAACTCCTCAGCCCGTATTATCCCCACTACCGACAATGTCGACTTGACCACCCCTCTCTCTGCATTAAGCACTATATTGACTACCACCAAAAATTATCATTCTTGCGCTATACAGAGTTATAGGGTGAATCATAAGTTGTTTCGGGATGCTAAGGATAGGACTGCCAAGGGTAAGTATGTATGTTTCTTTGTTTATTGGAACTTTTTCGTGTGATGTGTTATTGTAACTTGTTCATGTGATGTGTTTACATGATATATCTCAATCCCTCGTCATTTTCTTTGTGGGTGCAGCTCAACAAGCATTAGCTCAAGCCAAGGCAGAATATGAACATGCCACAACTGCTCAAGGTAAAGGTCATCTTGATATTGTACTTTTTATCTGATACCAAATTATTAGTTTTGCACTACTCAAGAGATATACTAATGTCATCTCTCTCGTCTTTAACACAAACATCTCATCACTTGATCACACACACACATGTATCTCTTAGAATACGCACACTCCGAACTAACAGCCTCCCTAACAACCAAACAACAATGCGAAAATCACACACTCCAAATAGAAAAACAAGTGCGTAAGCTGGGCAACAAACTCAAGGGCAAACGAGTCAAACTCGTGGGTCTTACCCAAAATGTTACGTGGAATGGACGATCCGGGACTATTGTCAAATTAGTCGTAGAAGGTGAAGATTGCGGTAGGTGGAAGGTACGATTGGATAGAGAACGGAGGGGAGGGGATCCGGATGGGATGGATGGACGAGATTCGTTGAATGGAGAGGCTCGGGGTGATGTTGATCTTGGGGATTATGGACATCATGCGCAGTGTGAAGAGGGAAATAACAATGAGGAGAACGAGGACCATTTGGCATCTCACCATGTGGTGGCCAAGGCTGAAAATCTGGAATTATTGGAGGATGTTGATCCCATCGGTTTAGATGGTGGAGTTTTGGTCACGCCCGCAAGCATTGCCAGCACCAGATCTAGATCGCGATCTAACAAGTCTAGAGCTTCATCGAGAAGTCGTGCTACATCGGGTGTGATGTCTGGAAAGAGCCGTGATCCGTCGACTAGCCGATACAGTGAGGATTTTCAGGCTCGTAGTCCTCATTCCAGTAATCGAGTTCGTACCCCGGTGTCAGTGACACCCGATCAGAAGTATGCATCGCCGCGTCAAAAGGTCAGGTCGCCTTTGAGTCCTCCGGAGATTAAGTCGCCGAAGAGGAATGAAAAGGATTTGACATCCGCATTCTCGAATATGCTCTTATCACCCGTATCATTTGAGCACGTGTCTTTTACGGCCGTGCCTTCCGATTCGTTTGCTAGTCCGAACAACAGCGCAGAACAAGCTGGCAATGTGGGTAACAACAATGTAGTAGGCGATAACAGGAAGTCAGATAGCTCCATTGCCGGATCATTTTTTGACGAGGTTACACCACAGGAGCAACCAACTCAAAGCTTCCCGAATGATCAAGACAAGAATCGAATGCATCACTACCAACCTGACCAAGCACAAAATAATCAACACCATGAGATGCAATACAATCATTCATTTGAAGGCGAGTCTCATCGAGGCTACCCGCAAGAAATCTACAGTACCGATCTACCTACTTTGGTCATTCTTCCGGTGCAAGAAGGCGAAGAGATTGGGTCGCCAAACTGTATATGCGTTCAAGGGGCAGGAGTACCTCATATCAATGGTGTTTACCTGCTTGCCAATGACGGCTGTTCTGACTCTGGTGGCCCTCCTTCTTCTCCTCTCTATTTTAAAGACGCGCCTCCAACTCAATTGGAAGATGATAGATATTATGGTAAGCTTTGGTTTCAAGTAACGCACAAAATCTCGTCATTTCCGCTAACCTTGTTCTGTATTTTAGATATGTGTATTCTGAGAATAGACTGCCCAGATTCCAAAGACCATGTGATCTGGTTCCTCTCACGCGTGGATGTCGACCCATCGTGTCAAGACGTCAAGTTCAGTGATTGTTATTATTACTGCCGTATGCTGCGCGATGACAACAGTGCAAATGATTGTCCACCTTTAACTGGTTGGAATATCCCAAAAGTGCCCCCTGGAATAGTGATTGCTCCGTCAACCTCATTTTCGCTGGAGTCAGAAGGGTATCATGCCAATGAATTGGGTGAAATTACTCAATATTGATCTTAATACATCATGTTTCTACATACTTTAGTACTTTTTGAGGCAAAGTGAATATCTATCTACACTTCATCATGCACAGTACATCCACAGATAAAATGAACTACAACTAGAACACTTGACCAGACCTTCACCTCATTACCAGTGCTTTGTGTTTTGTTCAAGTCAGCAGAGCTCAGAAAACTGAAGCACAGAGGCAAAACAATTTTTAGCTAGATATGGAACACTTTTCCAAGTGATGTAATGTCCTGGATTGACTTTTAATGTTTGCAACAGGTTCTATCTTTGTATATTTGAAACAGGTTTTCTGTACCAAGATCAAGGTAGAGCTCAGTTTGGAGGCAGAGGCTTGAAGCAAAAGATCAAAGATTATTTGATTATTTAAAATACTTGTCCTGTTTGACTCATTTACCATACCCAAGCAATAAATCTTTCTCCAATCTTCCGCATGAACTAAGCATGTAATACTAGAGGGTAATAGTGCAAACTGCCAGGTTACTGCTCTGTATCAGAAAGTAAGGAGATTGTGCATTTCCTTATCTGGTGAGCTCACTTCTTTTTTGTTTTGACCAACAACTGAATGAAGTGGTCTTCTTGTGCGCCTCAAATTCCCCACTGAGACACTGGCTGGTCTCTCAAAGTCCTCACTAATTGTCCTTATAGAAACCTTTTTCCTTTTATAGGTTGAGGGGCATGAGACATGTTTGGGACACATTGAAGGACAACCACTTGTCTTTGATGCAATTAGGTGATGTAAGAAGAAAGAGCATTACATAATACCTTACATTTATATTCTAGTTGTATGTTGTGAGTCCATCAACAATCAACATTCTTCTGCTGTATCAAGTTTTATGGTACCATTTATTTTGTGACAGTATGTATAACATAAATGTCATCTGTCACAGAGAGCAGCAATATCAATTTGTGTGACTTTCAGTGATTTCATCTATGCTTTTTGGAGCTCGCCACCCTGGGCATTGAAATACCTTACATTTATGCATCTAGTTGATTATGCATGCTGATGTTGTTTCAAATGCAGAATAAGAATTTGTTGTATATCTAGTCATGCCAAGTTCTTGTCTCTTGTCTCTCATTTGTTGCATTTTTGTACAACAACAGCTTCTTCTCTTGGCTGTCAATTAATGTTTCTCCTTTAAAACTGGTTATTGTCAAATACTTCTTCTCAAAATGATTCATTTCGCTGTATTCCATTGGGCCTTCTTATCATCTAGTTTCACACCAAATCTAACTCTAAGCCCATACCCATATCATCATTCTCCGGCAGCAGCACTGTAAGTCATAGCAGAATACAGCCTCAATCTTATATTAGTGCTACAAACTTCCTTTCTCTTTCATAGAATTGCTTAAGCCCTTGTGTGCACCTTGATGTACAACATGTAGGGGTTTGTGCACTTGAGTGGCCTTATATGGACGTACTAAAGCTAGTGAGAACTAAAGGATGTCGGCAATTGGTTCTAATTATAGTAATAGTATAGATCAATGTACTACAAAAAGAATGTTTAGAATTTGACTGACAGGTGCTTGGTGCTTTAATATTTAGCATTGGCCATTTTATCACAGTGTCCACCATGGTTATTGAGTTGATGACCATTGGGCAATAACCATTGCTCATCTCTTGTGGAACTGCCTGTATGAACTGGTACTACAAAAAATGCGGAAGAATCCAAAAACGAGGGATTTTTTACCAACTAGTGCCAAGGCCCAAAAGGGACTGAATGAGAGTGACAGATATTTTTGTGCCTTTACCAGTGCTCGGAAAAAATCTGCCGGGGCATAAACCTTTTTGCCATGGAAAATACAAAATCCGGCTCAGATGGTTTGAATTTTCAAATCGTCTAAGCATGGCCGGTCGAATTCAATTTCGAATTCAAACTGAATTGCCACAGGCCCAGGCAGAAACTGTGGAAAGTTTTGACCGAGGCAGCTTTTTTCCCAAGGCAGATTTTTCCGAGCACTGGTCTGAAATGCTGTTGGCTGCAATCGCCATAACTTCTGCAATGATGATATACCAAGTTACCCAAAGCCTTCCATTTGCTCATCATCATCTGATGCTGATGCTGAATTCTGCTTCTATAGATGTTACAGACCAAATACACACAACTCAGGCATCAAAATTGGTAGAATGAAGTCAAAAAACCAGCACATCACTAATTACGATATGGAATTAGATTTGCTCCAATATGTTCCATCACAAGGCTCGTTGTTCATGCCAATTGCAACCAATTGTGTTTGTTTTTTGTCCCCAATCCCAACACAAATACTTTGTTATGTGTAGATAGGATTCTTCAGATCCACATCATCCATTACAGCACCTGAGGATAGATTGAGCTGAATTCAATCCAGCATATTATCTCTGCCTTTTTTGCCAGATAGTGGCACTCCTTGCTATCCTTGCTGGTAAACCCAATTAACCCTATTGGGTCGTAGGTAGAGGATAAGTATCCAAGTCGAAGATCCTCTTTGAGAAGAATGACCCCACAAAGGCAAATGACCGATACTCCAGATGTATATCTTGACAAGAATGTTCTTCCAAGTTCTTCACCTCAAAACACAGCTGTGTTTTGCTACCGTACATTTACGAGAAAATAGAAAAAAGAGAGAGGTAAGGGGAGACTGCCAGGAAGAAAAAGTGAAACCAATTGTAAATGCAAAATTTCTTGTTTCTGTTGACATGGTTTGATGTCATTTCCTCACTGACGTGTTGTTGTTTTTGAGCACTCCGGCTCAGAGAGAAACATTTTCATTTGTGTGCTTGCATTAGTGGCTGTCAGAGTTTTCTTCAAGACCGAGACCAAGAGGGCATCTTGAACATGTGAGGGCTTATGTAATTTGATGTCCAAGATCAAGATGCCGTCTCGGTCTCGGAGAAAACCTTGACTGCCCCATCAAGACGGCAGTGTCATTACTGTGAACCTTTTGGGGTCATTATCATTTCCCCGTCACCTCAGAAACTTC
>JALLPI010001449.1:0-11206 GCA_036939935.1 Cyclotella atomus
TCGTTTTTAAGTAGATAAGACGTACTTAAAGTAGATAGAACCTTGGCCTATGTCACAGCTGTATTATGGCACAGCAACAGCACAGGGCATATCTAGGACTTTCGTCTCAACCAAATAATAGAATATTCCGATATTTTGTGTGCCCATCAAGCATCAACAAGACTTATAACTCCAATCACACACTCCAGACTCTTGATGTATCTCATCGTTACCGTTACTGCAGTATCGACATTCAACTGCAGCATTTGTCGCACTTAAACAAGCAATCTGGCAAACACCTAGTATCTAGCTCGGGTGAAGATCATCCAACACCATGCATTCGTTAAGTGAATTTTGTGCCATCCTCAATACCCATGGTAATGCAATGG
This sequence comes from Cyclotella atomus, assembly GCA_036939935.1. Classification (NCBI taxonomy): domain Eukaryota; phylum Bacillariophyta; class Thalassiosirophyceae; order Thalassiosirales; family Thalassiosiraceae; genus Cyclotella; species Cyclotella atomus. The sequence continues at coordinate 369 of JALLPI010001449.1, forward strand.
ATTGGGAAGTCAGCATCAAATGATCATTTGAAGCTAGCACAGATGTACAGCATTGCTCGTAAAGTTCCACATATGTTTCAGAACAAGCAGAGAAAGCGCAAGAGGGATGACTTGTCGGCATGACTTTGATTATGCCAGCACTTTAAGTATTGTTACAACATAAATATGAGGATATTAAAAGTTACCAAGTACAGACACCATTGTTGCATCACAGATCTGCTCACGCAGCTCACTGCATCACGGCTAAACAATACTAAATGGGCACTGCACCTCCTTGCCACTGTACTCCTCCAAACCCTCGCCATTGAAACTCTTCATCGGTGCAACCTCACACAAATCACTGTCAATCTCACCAGTCAAGGTAGCACCTGCTTCTTTCAACCACTTCTTTGCCACATTGCTAAACAACATCCTTGCGGTATCAGGACTATCCGAATCAGTACCAGGTGGATTCTTAACAGGTGCAAACTCCTCTTCTCTTGACACATCCAATACAGCCATGGATTTAGACAGCGGAAAGATATCAAAAATGAAGGATTCCAACTTGATACCATTGTTCTCCGCAGGCTTGACTGTACTCTTGGTACTCTCGTCATAGTAAGGAATCTTCTTCCTCGCAATGTGATACATGTTGCCAAGATTCGGTACCACCACTTGAGTCAAGAAATCAAGCGTGTAGAAATGATTGCAAATATTACCAGCTCCAAAGATGAGTCGTCCATCGTCACCTCTTCTCTCGGACATTTCTTTGGATATATCTGAATACTCAACAATGCAAGGCTTGCCGCCTTTACTTGCCACTACTCCAACTTTCTCGCCAGGATTGCACTTCCACAACACTTTGTTACCACAATCAGCACCCTGTTGAATACAATAACCCACAAAGGTAGGATCTGCAGGCTTTACCAAAGCATTATCCACTCCAAAGGCGTGAATGTACTTGATGCCACGTTTCTCCATATCTGCCAACACACCATGCTTGACCATGGCGGGATATATTCCTCCATTGCCATCCGGAGCAAGTGATAGAGAAGTACTCGTCTCCAGAATCATTTTACCCCCAGGACTAGTCATGGCAGGCAATGTCCCCTGCGGGAAGAAAGTAACGTCCAACCCAAAATTACCATGCTGTTCAAAGTAACTCTTGGTAGCTTCATGATTCAACGGAGAAGTCATGATGTAAAATGGAATACACTTGATATCTTTCTTGGAACTGAGCAAACCAAGCTTTTGTATACGTTCCACCATATATTGGAACAATGTCTTGTGCGAGGGAAGTCCGATATCATACATTCCTTTGGGGCCATCGTAACCAAGACGTGTGCCCTGTCCTCCTGCCAATAGAAGCGCGGCTACTTGACCTTTGCCAATGGCATCCAGTCCAATTGCATTAGCTTCCTCGAGTAGCTTGATGTCATTTGCATTTGTAGAGGTGGTGCTGATGACATTGCCAGAAAAAGGTTCAATGACATCGTTTGGATCAGTGATGTTGTTGGGATCAAAGTTCTTGAGCTTCTCTTCTTCTTCGAGTGCTCCTTTGAGGAAGTTGGAGAGAGATTCGAGCGGGATGTCGGAGATGGATTGAAGAAAAGCCAGTTTGGATTCGGGTGAGTTGGATGGATCATCGAGATGGGCCAGGATGTGAGCTTGGGATGTGGCGTTCAGACGCTCGGTGACGGATGCGAGGAGCTGTTCGTATTCGCTCATGATTTGTGTTTGCAGATGTGATGTATATGTTGAAAGGGGCAACGAATGGCTCTAAAGAGAGAAAGGATTTTATGAGGAAGTATTATGGTATTGATGTGATGAGGCTGATTGTATTGGTGCTGTTAGGGAATGGATTGATTGTACTGGCTTCGGCTCTCTTTCTCCCTCTCTAGAGAGAGAGAGGGGCTGATCCGCCGACGGAGAGCGGAGCGCGAAGTGAGTGAAAGTGTGGATGTGGAAAAGATTCGAGATTCGAGATCTACGAACTTCGTTACCGAAAGATTCGTGGATGGCGAATTTCGCGCAAAACTCAAACTCTCCCTCTCTAGTTCCCGGAGGCGGGACGAGGGATCGATAGTTGCTCCATCAACCACCACCACCACCACCACCTCTCCTTCATCCCTTCATTCCATACCTACCACACCTATCTTGCTGTTGTGCTTTTTCGTTTGCAGTTGATCTTAAAGTAAGCTGTTTAGCATTGTATAGTCGGTCTTTACCAATCAGCAATCAATATCTCTGTGATTGCCTAAGCGATGGGTCAACGATTTTGTTTATTCATGAATACCCTCTGCCTTCTTATCGTGGGGTGTTCATTTGGTTCCGCTCTGATACCTTCATCAAGAAGTTCAAAGACTCATGTAAAACAGTCAACACAACGCGTTGAAAGACTTGGCAACTCTGCTATTAAAAGAGGCAGTCAATTGCGTACATTAAACACACCAAACGATACAAATAAAATACCAAGAGGTGGTTCAGCTTACACACCTGCAGCACTACTCTCTTCCATAAAACTGGGTTATGAGCAAAGGGTCGCAGCTGATCCTTCTTTTCTATCAAAATCAATTCTTGAGATCATACTAGCAGCAGCCACGCAATACACAGCAGAGGTAGGAAGAAGAGGCGGGCATAGAATATTACCAGAGATTGATTTTGTTGCTGCAGGTGTATTGACTGCAGTTTTTGGAAAGTATTACAGTATGTGGAGGGTTGCCAAGACTGTTGTTAGTGAAGAGTCGGATGACAACAAGTCCAAGTACACCGGAAATAACAAGACTGGTGATAGTAAGTCATCAACATCGTGGAGAGATACAATACCAACTAATGCATTCCAACCAACTCTTTTAGATGGTAGAACCAAACCTAACATGTCTTCGAGATTCATGGCAATATTATTGCCAATGCCAGAACTATTTAGAGCAGGAGTGATTGCATCAGCGATAGGTTATGGGCTGACTGCTATTATGATACAGTTGAGAACTATTCTTGTGCCCGAGTATGTGATGCCTACAGTACCAGTACCTCTCATTGGAGCATCGATATATACGGGAGTGTTCATGGCCATTGTTAGCAATGTTAGATACCAGTTATTGCAGGGAATAGTTGAGCCTTATATGATTGAAGAGCCCTTCCTCAGAATCGAGACATTGGGTGAATCATTGAGGCATAAACAGGGATTCATCGGATGTTTAGGAATATTGTTGAGATGGAGCGGTTGGAACAGAGTTAAAGGGTTGATAATAGCTTCTGTTCGATGGGCAAATGGTTTACTCGGAAGTTGGATAGCTATAGGAGGGATGAGACGATGTGGATTGCAGAAGCTGAAATCATAGATTATGCATTGTTCATTAAGCGATTCTTTCTATGTAGTAGATTTACTCGCGAAGCAAAAATGTAGCATGTAAGCGTGAAGCCTGGCTATCTGTAGTTTAGCCGGCATGAAGTCATCTTTAATGTAACAGTGAATCCCGTTTCATCCCCTGCCTTGAATTGGGCTCAATATGTAAATCGAATGAAAAATAATCTCTATGTAGCTGTGAAGAGCATGAATAGATTTTCCGTGCCCTTGTCTTGACAGATCCCTTTTTAATGGCGAATCTGACCCTCTTGTTTAAGTGAAGAAGGATTTTTGTACGTTTTGAGCAAGAACTGCTGCTCATATCTAGCTGTTGAAAAATTATTCTGTATACTCAGGTAATGATCTCGTCCAAAGCTTTGCTGCTTCATCGTATTGATATGATAATGATCTTCTGCGATCGGGGTCTGGAGGCTTATCCTTGTCCATCTGCGCCTCCTTCAATGGGTTGGATGAGTTTTCTTCGTATTCGTATTGTAATGCTGACCATTCGCGAAGCACGCCGTCCAATGACGTGGTTACGCTGGCAAATGTGCAGTACTCAGGGTTGAGGCTTGGAAGTGTCCTATGGTAATTTAAGGAGAAACGAAACTTGATGTCAGCAATGTTAATGATGAAGCATCAGTGCAGCAACTTCAGCTTACCTATCAGAATTTCTAACAGCTTGGCGACCCATCGATAAGTTTCGAAGAGTACGGATACGACGCATCTGTGATACGATTGGGTCGTGATCTGGCATTTGCTCTTCTCCAGTCGGTACCTCAACGGCACCTCTTTCGGATACAAGTTGTAAGTTCATTATGAAAGACTTCCATACTAATCCAGTGGCAAGCTTGGCTTTGTCTGATATAACCGGGTGCTGCCCTCTCGATCTTGAAGGTTGGTCTACACCAAAAAAGATAGCATCTTCTCCGTATGCTCTGTTGCCATAAGTCACAAAACTATACGCCCCATCGATGTCTGGTACATCAGTGTTGTCATCAATATAGTTGCTACCTGTTCTCTTTGGCCATGTCCAAGTGACCCAGAAGCGCCTTTGGCTTTCGAAGCATCTGAGCAATGACTCTTCTTCAGATGTGAGCTTCTGCAACATCTGCTCATCTGAACTGGAAGAGAAGTACTTGAGAACCTGCAGTCTGTGGCTCATGATCTTTGTGACCAAATCGAACGCGGCATCATCTACAGGCTGGCAGCAGTTAAACGGAGGAACCGAACACGATGATGAGATCTTCAGTTGTTCTGGCTGATTCTCAAAATCTCGTTTCTGACGCAAACGATGGCGCGATCGTTTATGACGGCGCGCCTGTTGACGAGTGCACGGAGAGAGGTCATCGCCAGGTATATTGAACCACACCGATACAGGACGCACGCTAGCATCAGCGACTGGACCAAAGGTGATTTCTCTTGCAGTGATGATGAAAGGATTCTCAGCGCTGCGTAAAGCTTCTTCTTCAGTGATTTCCACAAGTTGGTAGCGTTTGATGTGTTGGTAAGACTCAACAACCTCTAACATGAAATAACTCGTTTGAAGGACCATGCACAACTCCCCGCAGAATTGGTGTGATGGAAGGAAAGTGAAGTACCGAGCCATTTGTCTTTCCCTCATCTTCAGCGCCATTTCTACTCGGTGCATTTCAGATATCTCGGGAATGACACGATTCGGGTATCTGGAATCAGGTTTCCTCACAGGCCAAAGACCATTCTCAGGCTGCTTGGAATCCAAACTACAGCAGAATGAATAGAATTCGTGCCATGCATCGCGCGTGCTTGATTCATCGGATTGCCATCGCTTCTTCGGGGCAAAGCCGTACACTGGGCTGCAATTGTATACTGCACAGAATTGTTGATGGTACATTTTATCTACATTGAGACCTCGACTAACATGTGTAATCAAGACCTCGTTGTGTGGTAGCCATGAAGGCTGCAATCCATTGATTCGAGGATCATGCAGTCTGGTGCACCTTTGGTCAAATGGGCTTCGAAAGTAGGAATAGCGAGGATTTGAGTGACACAACAGAACGAGCAATCGCAGAAGCGCTTAGTCAACGATAATCTCACCATGCGCCAGTTGCAATCCACGAAAAGCACGGATGGGTTCGAAAGACTTCTACATCAATTAATTTTTCTCGTTCCAAATCCATCAACTTGTTGAACTTTAGCTCATCTTCTCCATGTGCGTAATTGCATTTGTCGCCAAACGCACACCCTTTGGCTGAATTGTAATGTCGGCAGAGCTCAGTCTTGACTTTGGCTGAACGAAATGGATCGCCTCGTAAATTCTGAGGAAGAGGCGCTGGTGGTTTGGATCCGAACGGTACGGGTGACGTTTCCTCTCGAGATGCAGACCGTTCAACAACTATATCGTGCTGTGAGTTCGTAGATGAGGAGCGATTGAGAGCCTTGTTAGCATAGACATAGAAAATGAACATCGTAAAATCGAATTCGCACTTACTGTTGATGAAGTATCGAGTTCTACCCTAGCAAATGATCCGTGAGAACGAGATGATGGACGCAATTGATTATATGACAATGCCCCCCTCCTTGTGTTATCCAAGCTGGTCGATGAAATGGCTGGCAAAAGTGTATGAATTTGCGGGTACATTTGGAGAGCAGATTGGGGTCTGTTTGGGTTTGGCATGGGTGGGGGACTAAGGCCACCCCATCTAGGTGTATGTTGAGGAGTGCTTCGTTGAGATGAAGGCGAAGATGCCACGTTAGATGGCCAAGACCACTGAGGCGATATCGATTGACCCCACGGTGATACAACCTGCTCGCGCGCCGTATTTGTATAGGGAGGCATTTCATTTGAAGATTGAAAATGCAAGGATTGGAATGGCTGGGAATATGACTGTGGGATTGGTTGAAATTGGAAGCTTCCTTGATCTTGACCTTGAAATGCCTGAGGCATCGGAATCGAGGGCCCACTAGTGTAACCTGTTAGCCTTGAGTGTGGCGTGTGTATACCTACACCGCTTTGAATCACTGAGTACTCCTCCGGTCGACCATAGGCGCCTTGCTGCTGGGTCACTTGTATTATTGGAGCATGTCTGAACTGCTGAACTTCAAACCTCTGAGCATTGGGATCAAGTCTGTTTTCTTGTCGAGGGCTTGATGAGCTTCCCGGATACCACTCCAAGCCTCGACCCTGGCCCTGGCGATCCCTATCACCAGAGCTATGAGACGACTGCTTGGGCAACGGCAGAGGAGACAGTAAATGGTTAGCAAGAAGCAGGGCAATAGAACTAAATTTCAAATGTCAACGAGAACAAGGCAAATGCAAACAAAATACTGGCTTCGCATAACATAAAACAAGAGCTTGACGAGGCCGAAGCCAAGCCAAGAGGTGTGCTACTCCTTAGGTCCATGCCAACATGATTGTCTTTCGGTCTGTCACAAAGGAGGCATCTGAACAATCTCTCGCATCTTAATCTAAGTTTGCCAGATGGAGACATGATTTTCAGCCCACACATAAGTCCAAGTTGACCTTATCCAGAAGGAGGGGCAGAGCCCAACACAAGCTGTTCAGATGGCACTGCAGATATGACGTCGCGAGCTTAGGCTACAAGTGGCCAACCCTTGACCAGATTTGCAATTCCAATGAATAACAGCCTGATCTCTTGAGGGCAATGGAAGGCAATGGATGCAAGTCGGTATTTACGACACGTGATCTCTGGAACAAATACAGCAATCAATAGCATCAGGCTACAGGCTAGCAAGCTGCTGATGAATCAGCAGCTATTGCAAACGAGTCTCACAAATAATGAGACCGAGTAAAGCTCGTAGCTCCAGGCAGGCAGCCAACTTGCCGTGGCGGGTGGCGGCGGCCAAATCATCCTTTGACTTACCATTGTTTACACCGAAATAAACACAACTAATACTGCATTTGACATGTAACACATACACACAAATAACTTATTGATCAGCACATTGCAGTCAACCTTCTCGCGATGTTTCTCTTGACGAGGCTGCCGCGCTGCGCTGTTGCGCTCACAATAAGGTGCAAGCAGTGCTCAATTAGGAAAGACGCGCTGCTGTCCTCTGCGGCGGGGGCGATAGGGCTGGGGCTGGCTGGGGTATTCTGCGGCAGGCGGGGGAGAGATCAGGCGAAGCACTCTTAGATATCTCGATGGTTGCACTGCGTCAACATACGGCCAATGTGGCCATTTTTGTTTTTTGCGTTGTGCCTTGGGGCTTTTGGCTTTGGCTAGGTAGACTCGTTACGGTTATGGTGATGTTCTACGATACACGTTCTTCTCTTGACATCATCGCACTACGACAACAACGCACACCGGAGTGTTTAGATTCTGTAAAATGGCATAAGTAACTCACTCACGGTGACACTTGAGAAGTCCGTTCAAGTTTATATGAATCTTAGTGAATGGAGATGAAGCATTCAATTCAAATCTGATTGAGCGCCATCTGGGAGGAATTTTGGAAGAATGGAATAGAAATCTCGCGGAGTGGTACACAAGTACCTTTTAATGCAGACGTCTAGAAGTAAAATTCTTTTGGTGAAAGCGTGTGTTGAATTTGTTTTTTATGATACTTATAGGTAATGCAGTTGGGAAGAAGTGATTGAATTTTCAAGGAAGAAGTGGAAGAAGGAAACAAGAGATAGAACTGGATCGTTGGAGAACAAAAAGGATGTGCTCTGTCAATGACGCATGTTACTATCTCAGAGTTCGGTACAGGTAGGGGGCAAGCCCCTCGCTCTCTAGAGAGGGGCCTGTGTATCCCAAAAATGATCTGTTTCAATTTTCAATGATGTCATCATGTCTCAAGATGTCTCAGGAGATTAACCCTTTCCTTCTGTACCCCAATATTTTTTTAGATATATATATGGTAATGCTTGTAACAGCTTGTAACTCAGCCACTTAATGGTCGATTTGATGAGACCAAGCATGCATACCTTTTCATTAGATCATCAGTGAGCCAAATACCAAGTTTTACAACTGCTATTGGGTGGTTATTGGTTGATTGTTGTATTGGTTGTAAGATCTGCACCCAAATTCCAATTGAACATTGTGATGTTTGACCCCGTCCTCTTCCTCCTCCCGATCAATTGCTGCAATGCCGTTGATTGTTATGTATTTGGGATGCTGCTGTAGAAGCAGTCCATGCACATCATTTGTGCACAAGTCGGCTAAGTCGGCAGGCACCAACATGTGGACAGTCATTAGACCATTTCCAATGTTTTGATGGCTAAATCAGCTGCCCCGTGAAAATCACCAGCAGCAGTAGAAGTTCCTGACGGCGTAGGATGGCTTGGAAGATAGTTTAGGGGTGACACATCTCTGTTTGCAAAAATACAGGTGTATTCGACAGTTACAATTCAACCTGTAGAGAGCAGCGCCAAAACCCTGTATCTGAATACACCCACCCTGTATCGTTGATACACATTTTTGTGTAGAACATGCCATCGCCCAACACACTTACCAATATATTGTGAATATCTACATGTTGACATGCATCCGCATACACTACCTTGCACCTGCACCGGGATACCTATACAGGAATAACCCCTTCTTACTTGTATGTACCAATAAAATCGCCAATTTTGTGATTTTGCACCAAACAGTTGCCAATAGCTATCTGCTTCTCACACAATAGTCCATGATCAACCACTGCAATGGCCATTCATGCTGGAGGATCACCTTATGATTGCTCATAACCACTGCAATGTCCAATTCTGAATCAGAAGACAAGCAATGCCCACATCAGCTTGCAGTGTTTGAAAAAAAGGATCCTTGAAAGGAAAAGGAAAAAATTCTTCATTTTTGGAAGAGTGCAAAAAGGAAAAGTAAGATTTTTCAATTTTTGGAAGAGTGCAAAAAGAAAAAGTGAGATTTTTTCAATTTTTGGAAGAGTGCAAAAAGGCTAGGTTCAAAATTCCGGAGAAATTCCTTCTGGTCGCGGGCACGGAATATAGCTGGAACCGGAATTTTGACCGAAACTTCGATTTCGTTCCGGTCATTTCCGGAGTTACCGGAACCAAAAATCCCGGAAAATGGCCCGGAACCGGAATTTCGACCGGAATTTTGAACCTAGCAAAAAGGAAAAGTAAGTTTTTTCAATTTTTGGAAGAGTGCAAAAAGAAAAGTTAGGTTTTTTCAACTTTTGGAAAAAGGCAAAAAGGAAAAGTAAGCCTTTTGCCTTTTGCCTACTGAGGAGTAAATGAACAACTAATAGCTTCAATTGAATGATATATGTATATTGACATCTACTAGAAGCAACCAACGACCTCTTCTCCTGCAGGCACCTTTTTCCTGCTGCTGTAGATGTCAACTGCCTTGATGAGAATGTGCTTCCCTTCGTGCTGTGAAAGCAGCAAGATCTTCTTCTGTTCGCTGTTTTGTCTTCTTATTCTTCTTTTGTTGATCCCGTCATTGGATGATGATGTACATTTTGGCTTTGGCATTGTTGAAACAAAAACAAGAGATCAATCAAAACAATAATATCATAACAACTCCAGTCTTTGGTTTATTGTTGCATCGATGGTGATGTTGGTTATCGGTGTCGTCAGCGTCCAAATTTTGCAAACAAATCAATCGGAGATGGATCGTGTAGGTAATCCTCAACGGCAAACAAATAAGCCGGCCAGCAATAAGAAGCAGTTGTTGTCTTGTAATTCAATGCATCAGCTCTCCATCTGTTGTTATTCTGGTGCAGCTACCAGAATAACAACAGATGGAGAGCTTTGTTGTTCGTCTCATCGTTGGATTTGTTGGTTTTGTGAGAGGCTTTGATGGCTTGGAGTGGGCTTTGCACTATTACACTTTGTTCGTGAAAGGATGGATTTACTACGTCTAACTTATGAAGTGAAAAAGTAAATTGGTTTAGTATTACCTGAAAAGGAAGTGAAGGAAAAGTAAGGAATTCTCTTGTTTCCAAAGAGTGCAAAATGCAAAAAGGAAAAGTAAGGATTTTTCAATTTTCCAAAGAGTGCAAAAAGGAAAAGTAAGAAAAAATGAGCCTTCCTTTAAAGGATTTCCTTTTTTCCTTCAGTTTTTTTCCTTTTTCAAACTCTGTCAGCTTGGGAGGGGGCATTTACTACCGATTTCTTTGACAGTAGTGATGAGGATGAAGAAGTGAGGGACTACTTCCAGTGAGGGGCCCAGTGCTTCGTCTGACCTTTGTGATGCCCTCAGCAACAATTCTGTTGCCTCGGCAATGTGTCTAAAAGATGGCCAGTTCGGCACTGATGCATCGTCAAATCAAGGAGGTGACGGCCATGGATTGGGGCTCCAAATTGAATCCCAACTCCCTTATCAAGATCGTGTTGATATAGGAGATGCCTTTCCCACCCAAAGGGAAGATCCATCGCAGATCACCTTGCATGCACAGCAAGAGGTTTACTTGATGTTTCACAGCCCCCCACAAACATAGAGTTGTCTACAGATTGTGTAAGGGTCTAGAGTTGTGAGTCTCATGCCTAAGCATTTAGGCTTTCAGAAGGGTATGAATTCCTCTGTGGGATATTCAACTGTTCAGCAGT
>JALLPI010001450.1:0-21630 GCA_036939935.1 Cyclotella atomus
CCTCCTCTGATGTTATCCAATACATCAGAGGAGGAAGTCTATCATACTATCTGTTAAGCTGAAAGAATTTAACTAGCTAATTGAAAAGGGACCATGGCTGGAATGGCCCCCACAGCTCAACCAATATCCAACCGATGGCCCTAAAACTTGGCATTTAGCTCGCCAACAGTCTAATAAAGAGGTATGTATGCTTGGTTTGATAAGAACCTACCATAAACTTGCTGAGTTATAGCATTTACGTACGGAGGGCCGTCCCTGCTGTAAGAAAGGGTTAACATACAAGAAAAAAGTGAAGAGCAGATGGGGCCCAGATGGCCTTCCGAACCCCCAGAGATGAATCTTCACCTATCTACGATGAAATTGATAGAATTGTATTGATTCCTTCGTGTGAAGTAGAAATTATATGACTCTGAAGCAGAAAAGCAACTGGGATTACACGAAAAAACAGGCTGACTTGAACTTGGGACGCGAAAAAGGAAATACTATGTCAAGTGGACAACCTCAACAAAGCCGCCTTGTAAGTAGAGTAAAGACACGATACTCGATGGAGTTCGAACAAGTTCATACAAGAAAAAAGTGAAGAGCAGATGGCACCAGATGGCCTTTTCGTTAAACCGACAGAATTGTATTGATTCCTTTATATAAAGTAGAAATGACATTCTCGCAGAAGGATTTCACGAATAAACGACGCAGAAAAAGAAATACTATTGTCAGACCGACAACCCGACAAGCCCGAGTGTATGGTGAAGAGTAAAGACACACTCATGTATGACTTCTCCTCACTTTCATAAAATTTAGCTTAGCCGATGCCAAACTCATCTCCAACAATGATGTATTGCCAAATCATCAATAGCGATTGTCGCCTTCGTAGCAATTGGGTGTGTAAATTCTGTCCTTTTTGTGTGCTCGTTGTTGTTATATGGTGTATGCTCCAATGGCTTCCCGTCTCCTTTACTTTACAGACGAATCGGCCTCCATTTGAAATGAATTCCATTGCAAGCGCCAATGCCCCCAATGGCACGAGCACGGCATATGTTATCATCCCGAATCCACCCCAGGCATCGCTTGATTATCAAGCAGTCAACAATGTGCCAAGCAGTCCCAAACGAAACTACAAGACCGAGCTGTGCAAAAACTTCGAGGAGTCTCGCTACTGCCGTTACGGATCTAAGTGCAACTTTGCACACGGAAAGGATGAGCTAGCAAGGTTTGCCAGTGCATATGAGATGTATGCCAACGGATTAATCGAAAACCCAGACACATACCTCTCTCGACCTTGCTTCGATCATGTGGCGACGGGCGCGTGGTGAGTATAGATGTTTGATGTGATGAAAAGTGTTTCGCAACATGTGATCGTTTTGTTATCTCACCATAAGAACAACTTCAACTCTCATGTTACTTGCATATTAGCCCTATGGATACACGCTGTAACTCTCTCCACGACCCTCGTGTTGCCGGCTCAAACCCTTCTTGGCTCAAACAATGGATCAAGCCAAAGTCAAGCCTCGGAGTGATGCCAGACGGTCTTCACTATCACCGCGACCTCTCGCGTTTCCAAACCAATCCGCTGGTTGATTTCAATACGTGGAAGGTCTTCGGAAATTTTGGCAGCAAGACCGAGATGTTCGATGCCTCTTATGACCTGGTTTGCAATGTTCGTGTACCAGTCTTCAATAGAGGTTTCGTTGTACGCAAGTGTGCTCACAAGATTTCTGATGAGCACAAGTTGGCTATTGTTCGTGTCATGCTAACGAAGAATGCAGTCAACCGCAACTTTGTATACTCCAACAAGAAATCTCTCAATGATCAGCCCTGCATGGTCCTTCAGACTCGCTACTTTCTTCTTACCGACCCCAAGGCGGGCACTGCTGTTCGCATCGAAGATATCGTAAGAGAAGTGTCTGCTGCTGAGTACGACCCGGGCAGCTCTCTGGTGGTGAAAGCCGACGAGATTGTCTTCGAATCCAAGGGTATGCGTGGTTGCAATCATAGTATTTGGTTCAATGCCATCATTTCCAACCATGGAGGCAAAAACGGATACGGTGCAAATATGAAGCGTAATGGAGGTGAAGCTGGGCATCTTACCCATGACAGGGCCTTGTTTGTTATGCCCGAGAACAAAAAGTTTCAGCAAAGTCTTCCAGCCGATACTCCGTTCATCTTGATGCAGCCCAAGGATGATTGTGCCGAGGGCTATGATCTAATCGATGCCATCTTGAAGCATCGCATCGGCGCTATCCTCACCTCGAAGAATATCCATTGCAACTGGGAGGACAATTTGGCTGATCTCAATGCGGATTTTGCTCGTTTGCAAAACTCTCACGAGAAATGGATCTGGCCTGCCCACACGGGCAAGATCGTCTGCTCTGATCAGATCTACCAGGAATACACGTCCAACAAATATGTTCCAGCACCCAATGATGACTCGAAGTACTCGCTATCCTCCATGTGGTCTCAGACTTGTGCCAACTTGGACTCCAAGTTTGACAGCGGAGTGCACGAGACCACGAAGCCTCGTCTCGATGTCTTCGTTTCAATCAGCATCAAGACCGAGAAGGATTGCAAAGAGATCCCTCATATCACGAACTCTTCCACCAAGAAGAGTACCGCTCCTCTCTCAGATGTCTCTGAAAGTACCTGGAAAGAACTTCTCGTGGAAGGTGATGGGCCTTGGAATGAAGCCTTACGTGCGCACAATTCGGGCCGCATTGCCAAGGGCCGCTCATCCTCTTATTCGTCCTTGTAGAATGAGAAGGAGTGACTATCTATAGCCAATATATTTACATGATTACTCAAATGAGGAGGCTTTCGCGTGGACACACCACGATGCATTCTTCATTACATATGACATAGCTTCAGCTTTACATATTAAGAAAATCGATTTCATATCACTCCTGACTCTTTAGGCTAGGTATTATAATCTGTCCAAAACCTTGGGTGCTTAACGTAGATCCATGGTATGATTGTTTCTCGTATATGAAGTGGTTAGACTTGACACTTGACTTGTACAGCTCGTGTAGGCTGGGCCGAGGCGACTCCACTACTGATTCAACTCCTTAAGTGACGATGAAAGGAATAGAGGTGGACGTAACGAGTCTGTTGGAGGGTTCTGCATTGTTAATGTTGATGATGATTTGTTCATGTCGTGACATTTGAAAGTTTACAAGGCTAACGTGTTCATCAAATACACATTCCTCTCGTGAGTTCGTCAGTCAGTCAGTCAAAACACAACAATCAACAAACAAAGAATCTCGAGTTGTGAGGCGTCATGTTAACACAGATTGCTTACAACATGATTGGACTAATTTCCTGCGAACAAAGGATGAGCCACTCCAATTCAAAATGAATTACAGTGATGCAGGAGGACAGCATGGCAGTATTGGACTTATTATGTTTATCTACTTGCATAAAAAGCCTTGCCTCTTGCAGTTGGAGATCCTCCAGAGGAAGAGACGTCAGAGAACCATGTCTAGGAAGGCAACCAAACCCATCCATGAATTTGCATATGAATATGAAGAAAAGGATAAACGTATGGGTATGAATGTCTTTCCATGAACAATGAATGTCTAGACTTGCATTGTATACTTACTCGCCATCTAGTACAAACTCTTACAACAGCACCCTTTCTTCACAAGTATTTTAGTTTGTCACTCAACACCTTCTGCTCCACGATTTTGTGACAGCAAGATACAAATGCTGTACCCTTGATGATACACTCGAGAGTACATTCTTGTAGAACAAGAAATGCATTGCCGTAAAATTGCATTCAGTAGTGCGAATAGGTTGGCAGCTACCAATGATTCTCTGCAGTCTCCAATGCACAATAAAATCCCGGCAATCATTGCAGTTACCAGCCGATGGCAGATGATCAAAGCCCAACTTTACGCAGGAGGTAGATGCCAGCGTCTAGCGACAGATCGAGACAACACCAACAGAAACATCATAGCTGCAACGCACGTATGACCTTTCCTTTCTACCTGTTTCTACTTTCGAGATCGAGAGACGAGAGACAACAGGCAGCGAGCAGCTCATTCTAGCCCTCGAGAATGCCATGAAACATCAGTCTCAAACTCCAGTAGAAGCAGGAATTCTCAGGTATGGTGGTTCCACCATGAGGAATGACATGAGTGCGGCCGTCTTCAAAATTCGGGAGAAAGCAGAACGCCAGAAATTACACGACGTAATGAAGGAGGCCTACCCGGAAGTGCTTCTGAACTTTGGAGACGGATTGATGGACGAATTTATTCTGTTGATTATCATGCGTTTTGCTCCTAATTCATGCAAGGATGACACCGATCCTGATGATGATGTGCCGTGCAAAATCCCACGCAAGAAGACCACTGGAAAAGCTGCGGAGAGTGAGGGAGGCAACGTTTGTATTGAAGCGTATCTCGAGCGCATTGCCAGGTCTCTTACGAAACACGGAGGCAGAGAGTGGAAAGACAAAAGGAAGAAGGAAGTCAATGTCAAAGTTGGCATCACTGACATGTGTGTCATTATCACCAAAAACACTAATAACCACCAGGCCGAATTCAAGATAGCTGCCAAGGATATGAAGATTCCTTTCGACCTCCTTCATGCCGTCGGATTTTTGTCAATTGCGCAATCCAGGGGTAGCGTTGAAGGCACTCTGTGCGCCGGGCGAGCCGTACGAAAATGACATCATTGATTTTCTCAGTAAAGCTCCACACCGCCAATGCATTTCGATGAAATTGCCACTTCGATGTTTTGATCAAGATGAACGAGCGCATTCGGCGTGGCTTTGTTGATATAGTCCCGTCGCCGAATGAGTTTGAGTATTTGAATTTGTTACGTGCTGGAAAGAGGAACGGGAAGGAGGAGACGAAAGATGAGCGCGATGCAGCAATTGAATTGATGCTTGAGAACTGCCGTTGCGGAGGTCGCATTGGAGGCAAGGCTAGTGGCGAGGTGATGCGTGAGGCATTCTGCAAGTTTTACGCCGAAGAACCAATGACAAAGAAGGAGGATGACATTGTCAAATCTTTCTTCGCTTCTCTTGGCGATTATTCACGCAAACGATCAAAACTTGCGGCAGCGGCCCGTGGAGACAGTGATGAATTGCTGGAGCTCGTCTGTACTCGCCAGGTAGAACGAGACGGTCTAATGCAGCAATGCGGTGGAACAACAAAATCTGCGTTGACTGCTATGCCAACATGCCCTAGCTGTAAGGTACAATCACATGACACATGGCTACAATGACAACTGGGCAATGGAAAGGTTCCAAAAAGCCCAAACCAGAATGGCGTTACTATGAATGCATTTGCAGAGGTACCATTCATCATGGCCCATATGGGCTAGAAGTCGAATGCTGTGGAAGGTCAGTATGTCTAGGCACTGGGGATTTCAAAAAGACTTCCAAAGCCAAGTACAAATCCTGGCACAAATCCACAAGTGGTGGTTATGGAGTCGATAAAGAAGAGATGGGATGGTATAAAACTAGACAAACCACAATCACAAACGAAGTTGAGTGAGATTCGGCACGTGCAGAACAAGAACTGGCTAAATTATTGCTGAAGAAGAAACGTTAGAGAAAAATCATGTTTTCGATTCCATTGCATCTACTCTGAAAGTTATGCAGCGGTATTGATTGACTAGTAAAGGGTTGGGCTTGGATCACTTCCCTTTCTAAGTAGAATAAGCCATTTTGTTAAGTACGTGTGACAGGTGTTTGTTATTTATAAAGGATGATATGACCTTTTATTTCTACCTGTTTCTTTCGACGACACCGAAAATCGAGACCGAGACCAGCAACATGGCCAGCAACCAGCAACCAGCAACCAACAAACAATAATCATGGCAGCAGCAGCCCTATCCACGGCAGACTCTCTCGCCATCGACGGCCTCTACTCCTCCGCCATCGATGCATACACCGAGGCCATTTGCCTCACGGACGATCGCGCATCCAGCGACACGCCCCAATCTCCCGACGCCACCGACAGACTCACGCTCCGCTTCCTAGCCCTATCTCACAGATGCGCAGCCCATATGGCTCTCTCGCAGCATAAAGCGGCATACAATGATGCCAAGGAGGCTCTGAGTCTCATTGACATGAATCGGTACGACTTTGCTCCCACCGGCAGCGGCAGTAGGACGGGCAAAAAGCTACGGTATGAGCAGGTAGCTCAAGCGCACGATCGGGCGGCCGCGTCAATCATGGCGTTGAATGAAACAAAGGCTGCAGAGATGGCAAGAGGTTATTGGGAGAATGCATTGACTTTGGCTGCCATGGGGGAGAATGAGGAGTTGGCGGAGCGGTATCAAAATTGTCTTGCGGTCTTGTCGTCTTCTGGTATTGTTGGCAAGAAGGAGAGTGACGAGAATCCGATTGTGGAGGAGGTAGAAAAGCCAATTGTCGAGGTAGTGGAAAAGACGAACGAAAGCAATTCAGTTGTGAAGGCAGATTCCAACAAACCAAAGCCTGTGTCCAAGTCGGCTCCTTCCGCGTCGACTACAGCAGATCAAACTCCCAAATACCAATACTACCAAGATGCAACTTGGATGAAGATCCAAATCATTGAACCTAATTTGACTGCTGAGACTTGCTCTGTTTCCATCACCGCCAACTTTATCACCGTTTCAGTCAAAAAGAGTGGGAGTACCTTCACTGTGATCCACGGTGATCTCTCTGAGGCTGTGGTACCTGAAAAGTGCAGAACTTTGTACAAAGAGGAGAAAGTGTTGATCAAATTGAAAAAGGTCGAGGAAGGAGAGTGGTATTCGCTTCTAGATGATAAAAAGAAAAAGACTGCACCCCAACCTACTGCTGGTGATAAGGGCGAGGAAAAGACGGAAGAAACCACCAAACCCAAATCAATGCCCCGTCCATACGCCTCCCATAAAGACTGGGATGCCATCGATTGTGATCTCAAAGCCGCCGAAGAAGCTGAGAAGCCCGAGGGAGAAGAAGCGCTCAATACTCTATTCAAGCAAATCTATGCCAATGCCAATGAAGACACTCGTCGTGCCATGGTCAAATCCATGCAGACTTTGGGTGGTACGGTTTTGAGTACCAATTGGGATGAGGTCAAGGAGGCTGATTATGAGAAGGAGAGGGTTGCTCCTAAGGGAATGGAATGGAAGAATTACGAGGGAGACAAGTTGAAGATGAAGGAAGATGATTGAATAGACTGAATTGAGGTAGACAGTTGAGTTCGTATTTTCATTTCTAATGACACGGCATCTCCCATTGCATCGTCGGGTATCATTTTCTAGACAACACCCAGAATAAACAACGTAGAAGCTCTTTGATAGACCAACTCAGCAATTTTTTGTTTACTAACGTATTGATACTAGAACAACGAGACTATTGTCGTCTCACTAGCTTGGACACAAACAGTGCACTCAAACATAAACCTATACCAGCCAACACGCCAGAGCTAAATGATCTCCTTGTCGTTTCAGATTTGCCTTGTTTCTTTGTAACCCCTTCGTTGCGCTCTAAAACATCTAAACCCAAAGCAAAAGCGCCAACCAAACCAGTTCCAACTTCCTCCCATGCACTTCCGCAAATCACGTTCTTAATTCCATCTTCAGTCAACTCCTCCACATCCAAATACCCATTCAATAACCTCAAAGTCTCTTTCCTTATCCTATCATACAAAATAGTACGATTCATAACTCCTCCTCCAAGCGCAATAGTCTGACACGACGCCAGCAGTAGGATGGTCACGCACAGATTCGCTATAGCATTTGAGGCATGACTCCATATCTCATGATTATCAGGCAATGTCGCCAATGCATTTCTTGATGATGCACTGTTTGCATCTTTAGAATGGTCTCTCTGACCTCTATGTTCTTTGGAGTTTTGCTGCATTTGCATCAATCGTTCGGTCAAAGCCACACTGCTGGCTACTCCTTCCACGGTTGCTACTCCAAAAAATGGAGACATCTCTTTACCCCAACTGTAGCCTTTGAATGTGTCACCCGGCAGAGTTTGAATAGGACAGTGTCCTCCTTCTGGATGAAGTAATCCGTGGATGGGTGAAGAGTTTAGGATCAGACCGACACCTACCCCCGTCCCTATTGTAACGTAGGCTAGTGATGTTTGCTCTTTTCCTTTCTTGCCATTGATACCATTGCATCTGTTGTTCAAATGACAACGATGCCAAAATTCTGCTAGTGCAGGGGCATTTACATCAGTGTCAAACGCCACTTTGACAACTTGGCATGCAGCTTTGAGAGGTGTTAGTACATCAACTCCCCTCCATTCTTTCTTGGGACAGCCGTTCAGTATGCACCCATATTGTGGTGATGATGGAGACACGCCTGCTGGACCAAAGGTTGCAATGCCTAAAGCCGAATATCCATCTTTGGGTCGATTGTCTATGAAAAACTGGGATACAGCAGAGAGGATTTGGGACGGTGTCCAGTTTGCATCATCGGGAGGAAAAGTTGCCGTGTGTATGATTTCCAAGCTTGTTTCACCTATGGAGAAGCGGCTGCCAGTGTTGGGGTGGTCTGCAGGAACGACGCGAGCTATTGATGCGACAAAGGTTGTGCCGCCGCCTTCGACTGCAGCTAGGATCATGGTTGTGGGAGCAAGAGATATGTGAAAAGGGCGAGGCTAAAAGGAAGGAGGCAGGAAGGATAGAGGGACCACCTTTACCTGTCACGTCGGATGCCATTCCCCTCTTTAAGTGTGTGTTGTCAAGTGTGAATATAATAAAATGATAATGAGGTTCAATGGTACCTACATCGAGCCCGTTCGTTTATTTCTGCTCTGCCTCGAACCTGGCTGGTGCCGACTGCACTGCTGATATTGGCAACCGAAAACCAAAGATAAAACACAACCGACATCATGTCTCTACGCATCATTCGAGCGGCATTCTCACCTACTGGAGCATCTGTGTTTAGATTGCGCTCTGGAACTTTGAGCACAAGATCAATCCGGATATGCCTCAATCGGTACACGGCATTGTCATCAGAAATCACACTTCGCGCTTCAAACAACTGTCAATATCTACCCCAAAGACGTCAATTAAGCACAGGAGAAACTAAAGTCAACGAGAATAAGCTCAAATCTGATGATGACGAACCAATGAAATCAATAGACCCGGTGCTCATTTACGAATCTCCATTCGCATCCCTAACACTCAAACTAAAGCGTGTCTCTCTTACCTCTGCCGCGATTGGATTAGTGGGCCTTCCCATTTTGTCCGTCTTCTACGGAGCAGGTGACGTCCCTGCCACAGGTCAGTTGGCGGTGATTGTAACAGCAGGAGTTACGGCAGTAGGCAGTACATGTCTCTTGGGATATTGTTTTACCCCCTACGTACACACCATGGAGAGACTCGACAACAGCAAAGACGGTGATGGACAACAAATCAGAATGATAACACGAGATATTCTGGCAAGAAGAGTGGAAACAATCTTTAACCCTGATACGGATGTAACACCTCCACCGGAGAATAATACGAGGCCATTTTGTAATTTCATGATACACAATAAACCGTATTATATCCATCCGGATTTGGTTCAGGATTATAAAGTTAGAGTGAAATTAGTGGGTGAGGGAGAAAAGATTGTGGAGGAAGTAAAAAAGAAGACAGATGATGATGAGTTCCTTTAATAGAGGGTGCCGGTAGTCTTTCTATAGTAGTGAAATGAAGCAATAATGTGAAGAGTACATAGTGAATTCAAGCATTGGAGTTGGAGGAAAGGCGGGCATTGGAGTTGAGTTCACTGGCAACACATAGCAGAGAGAGAGACGTTCTGAGCCCTGAGTAGCCACAAGTCTTTCTAGTATGTTTTCCAGATTATGCAGATGTAACAAAAGCAATTACATATTGATACACGATGTATTTCTCCTCTACTTATTTCTGCACCTACAATATCCCCGTGCAGTCATATTGCATCAGCAAACATATCTAATTGATTCTGTCACATGAGGTATTTGTGTTCAGCTCCACAAACGCCAGGAGCAGAGTGGATAATGCTTCGAATGCTCCAAAACTGTGGTAGAGCTTTCCTTATCTTGGCAGGCAGCAGCTACGCCTAATGAAGATAGTCCACCCATCACGGCCCCAGATGCTACAGACGCACTCGCAAGACCAACCCCTAATCCAGCCGCCCCGATGCTTTGCAAAGTTGCTACAGTTCCGCCAGCAATTACTCCTCCGCCGCTTGCAATTGCCTCGGCACTCATCTATCGAATAGAATTAGAAAAAAAGGAATTAGTCAGTGCATTATATGGAACATAGAATGTGGATAGCACATACTCACCATTCCTGCGGCAATACTTCCGGCTGCGATTCCTCCAGAACCAAATCCCATATATCCGACCATACTCATCACGGTAAACGGCATTGCCACAGCAAGGCCAATCGTAGTAGCCCCGATTCCAACCATACTCCAGATCTCTTTCCCGCTAATCGTTCCTGGCATGATTGGTTCAAGCTTCCATGTCTCCCATCCTCCATTGTGAGTATTGTCAGTTGTGTAAGCTTGCTCGTTGTGATTGCAAGATAAATGGCGACCATTCTTGGCCGACTGAATACATACCCCGCCATGAGGTGAAGATTTAATCATCCAAAGATGCTTGTATTCATTCACGACAAGCTTATCATCATTCTCGACTGAGTGGAGATATTTGCCATGCGTTACGGAGCGGATTGAGAATTCACCCATGTCACCATCGGGTTGGATAATCCATTTCTCCCAATCTTTCCTATTTTCGCTAGTGAACGGGTTGTTGTCACTGCTTGACAGCCTTCTGTCGTGACTTACGTTTGAGATGAAGAAGTGATTAGTGGCAGGTTCAATAAACCAAGACGAATCATTTTCCTTGTCCATCGTGTACAAATCATGTCCACTGAAGGCTAAGAATCCACCATGTTCCACCGATTCAATCATGACCCCTTCACGTGTTGGATGCTTGACCACTCGCCATTTCTCCCAGTTACCATCCTTGTTCTCAGTGGTAAATACTCTACCAGCACCATCGGAACAGAGGACCTTCTTGTGGTGCGTCCATGACGTGATTACAAATGCATCATCGTCACCAGATTTGCTGAAGCGCCAAACTTCCCATCCGGCCCAATTCTCACTCATGCCAAGGTGACCAAAGATATTACACGTGATTCGGCGATCATAGTTTGGATGGGAAATGTAGCAGAGCTCATTCCCTGATTGATCCCTCATGGGTAGGCAAAATGATTGTTGCATTGTCGATTGAAGTGCAGAATGCAGAGTTGTATCTATTTTTGATCTCCTGCTTACGATAGATGAAAATTTCACCATTTTCATTTGGTCTCTCATGTTTACAATTTCAATTCATTTCAAGTTGCCTCTTGCAAGAGTCAAGCTTGACTCACACTGGACTCTCAGTGTCGGAAGTGAAATCCGGCACTTGTTAGTTACTCATGGTTTGGGGATAACACCACGACGCCACCCCCAAGCTTGCGTTTTTACTGTGGTGGATTGTCCATTTCATGTTCTAAGGTTCAATTTGGTTCAATTTACCATTTTCATTTGACAGAATAATCTGATTGCATACAAGCGTGAACAGTATAGTACAGATGCTGCATAAATCCATCATAGGTCTCATCTTCCTTAATAAATAACCATTAACAACGAACTGTAAGAGCAGTGTGAAGCGACGAGGTAATCTCTCTCTCTCTAGAGAGAGGAGGCAGAGGAGACGCTGGATTTGCTAGTTTTCCCGCCAAAATCTTTGATGTCTCTTTGATTTTTTGTGCTGTCACTGACAATGGGAAGACTGCCCATCGCTCGGCAAATCAGCAATCATACCATTACACCAAATCAAACAGGCTGATCTGTTGAGGGAACCCACTACATTCTCAAAACCTGCAACTCTTCACTGCATCATATTACTCAACCATGTTTCCAATTCTTAGATCAACAACCAAACCCCGTCTCTACCGTCATCTCTCGCGGATCACGCCCATCCGTGCAATGTCAAGTGAGCCACGAGAATCCATGCCCTACGATGTAGCAATCATTGGTGGTGGCCCTGCGGGCCTTGCCTCGGCTATACGTCTCAAACAGCTCTCCGCTTCCAAAGGTGTCGAATTGAGTGTATGCCTACTAGAGAAAGGGAATGAGATTGGAGCCCATATCTTGAGTGGAAACGTGTTTGATCCCAGGGCCTTGAATGAACTTTTAAGTCATGAAGAAGTAGAAGTTGATTGGAAGGATGGATTGAGAGGAGAAGATTCATATGCCACCCCTGTTAGCGAGGATAAGTTTTTGGTGCTAACTGAAAGTGGGGAGTACACTATTCCTAATGTATTACTGCCAAGTCAATTGCACAACGAGGGAAATTACATCTTGAGTTTGAGCAAACTGACCCGATACTTGGGGAAGTTGGCTGAGGAAAAGGGTGTGGAGATCTACGCTGGGTTCGCTGCGGATGAAGTTTTGTATACTGATGATGGAAAAGTTAGAGGTGTGGCTACCAAAGATGTTGGTATTTCAAAAGAGGGCGAACAGAAAGATACATTTGAAAGAGGAGTCGAGTTGATTGCTCGACAAACTTTGTTTGCAGAAGGAGCACGAGGGTCGTGTTCTGAATCTATCATTAGCAAATTTGACTTGCGTAAACAGAATGGTGCATCTGTTCAACATTTTGGGCTGGGAATCAAGGAGGTGTGGGAGGTACCGGAAGAGACGTTCAAGAAAGGTTTCGTGCAGCATACTCTAGGATTTCCTTTGCAGAGCTCGCCTTTTGACAAAGTGTATGGAGGTTCGTTTCTGTATCACCAGGAGCCCAACTTGGTTTTGTGTGGGTTAGTTATTGGGTTGGATTATGAGAACCCTTATATCAACCCTTATCAGGAGTTCCAGAGGTACGTCAAGAATGATGTGTATGATATTGTTTTCACAATGTCTTGGCTTTAACATGCGTACCTCTTCTATAGGTGGAAAACGCATCCAGCAATCAAATCTCACCTAGAAGGGGGTACATGCATTCAATATGGTGCAAGAGTCCTTAACGAAGGAGGATATCATTCACTTCCCAAACTCACATTCCCAGGTGGAATGCTACTAGGATGTTCTGCTGGTTTTCTAAATGCAGTCAAAATAAAGGGAAGTCATTGTGCAATTAAAAGTGGTATTGTTGCAGCAGAAGCAGTTTATGACTCGCTCGCAACAGGAGACGGTGCAGAAGACAAAACCGTTGCCACACTAGGTGAGATCTCGCCAGAAGAAGAATTTAAGGAGGTGACAGAATATGCAGACAGGATGGAGAAATCTTGGGTGTTCGATGAACTGAAGGAAGTACGCAACTGTCATGAGGCATTCTCCAAATGGGGTGTTGGCGGAGGCTTGGTATACACTGGTCTTGCCGCTCATATCACAAAAGGTCGTGAGCCATGGACGTTGCCCGCATCTGTCGGTAGTGAGGGTGGTCTTCATACAGATTCAAAGTCGACAAAGCCTGCCAATGAGTTTGAGCCCATTGAGTACCCTGCACCAGATGGAAAGCTTACTTTTGATTTGCTCACGAACTTGCAAAGGAGTGGAACGTACCACGAGGACGATCAGCCATCTCATCTCAAAATTAAGCCTGATGTCGCCAGTGTACCTGAAAGCATTAGCTTGCAAGTTTATGCAGCACCAGAGACAAGATTTTGCCCAGCAGGAGTCTATGAGTACGTTGATGAAAAGCTTGTGATTAATGCACAGAATTGGTAAGTGTGTACTGCTTATATTGACGCTGCGTTGCCTCTCATAATGTTCACCTTTTGTTCTTTTCGTGTCTTGTGAATGTTAAGTATTCATTGCAAGTGCTGCTCGATCAAAATGCCCCATGAGTACATTAACTGGACCGTGCCAGAAGGAGGCGGTGGGCCTCAGTACCAAGTAATGTAAGTGCTTGGAGCGAATAACTTGGGAGAATAACAATAGATGTTACATAAATAATGAAGCGATAGCAATTATTGTCAATCAGAAACGGCACCAAGTAATGGGAGGATTGTGCTAAGTCATGCAATAGGCTTGAATTACCTATCAGCGTATTCATTTGACCTCCTTTTCGCTTCGCAAAACCTCCCATACTGACTCTGACTCTGGAGTTCTCTCGGCGAATAGAAACTCATTTTGATAGCCTCCATTGTGTTGGACCATGACCTTCTTTTGAATCTTTGTTGCACCAGTATCATCTATACCTAGGAACAAATTATCTGCCCAACGTCCAAAATAATCCTTGGTGAGAGATCTAGGCGGTCCCTTCCAAACATTCTTCTTCCATCTTCCAGCCATACAAACTAGTTTTGAATCAAAGGAGTGATTGCCTAACTGAAAGACTTCGTGACGCTTGGCGTGTACCATTCCGGGAAGACAACATGGTTTGAGGCAGAAGAACTGGATTTCGGGATTATTGTTGAAGATCTCTACAGCTTTTAGACTAAGTGTGCCACATAGATGAATGGCAACGAGAATGATGGGACCTTTATCCTTGATGAAGAAGGATTCCAAGTTTCTTATTTGTTGGGATGATTTGAGGTCCTGTTCGTTTGGAAAACAATATGTCAGTCAGGTATCTCTCACTTCATATGATTACAAACCAAGGTTCAGACTCACCGACTTTGATGTATGCAGTTTTATAGGCCAAGTATCAAAGTAACAAGGAATCGATTGGTCCTCTACCTTTTTATGACTTCCATAAATGTGAGTCCAGCTAATGTGATGAGGCTGCGGAGTAGTGTTGTGCATTGGCCATTGCTTATCCACTAGTACAATCTTCTTGACCTTCTCTGCTGGAAGTAGATGGGACAGTATCATGGATAAATATCCCCTACCACAAGCCAAGTCAAATATTGTATACTGTTTTCCATCTTCGAGCTTTGTACTTTCCACCAAACGCTTCACGGCATCAATAACTGGTACAGCTTCGATGAACTCTTTGACAACGCGATCTTTATCGAAGAGCCGTTTCCATAATGCGGGATTGCCTCTGTAACGTTGTCGCCACTCAGTTATTATTCTGGGTGCTGCTTGGAATACTGATGGATAATCATCGTACAAGGGTGATTTCTGTAACTCCTCGGCCAGGAATTCTTGAAACTCTTGATCGGTGAAGTTGCTTTGTGCATTGATTACCGGCTTTTCGTCTGGAGCTGGTTGCTCATCTGTTGCATCTGACTTCTGTAGTTCGTCCATCGCAGACTATGGCTGATTGCGAAGGGAGAGGGTAAATGGTGATAAATAAAAATACAGGTAACTAAATGATTAAACATACTGTTGCCTTGTAATAGGGTAGGTGCAGAAGATCCGATCTTCTGTCTAACCCTCTTTAAAAGCGAGCACTTACTGACCTTGACAACTGACAACCCACAAAGAATCATGAGTGAAAGCGCTTTTATGCTTGAAGCTAATAAAGGAGTATTGTTATTTCATGCGGGGCGGTACAGAGAGTCGGCCGATGCATACTGGAAAGCATTTCAGAGTTTATTGGATAAAACAAACGAATATAGATACTACATCTTGCATGGGTGCACCAGTACACTGAGGCTCCACACCGAGCCGCTGGATAGTGACTTCGAAAAGATGCGGAGCCTATTTGATGACAAGTCTGAGCCAAGACTTTTTCGGCTTGAAGCCGCATTCACCTTGGCTGTTATGCATTATGGTCGTCAAGAGAGAATGAAGTGCGAAGAGGTATATCATCATGCAGTGTCCATTGGAAAGAAGACGCTATCTGCTAAAGAGGCAAGAAAAGAAGAGAGATGCATTCAAAAATTAAATAACGATGAGAAGACTATGAAAGAGCTAATGGAGGGTGTCTTGAATGATTGTATGAAGAATCTCAGCCAGCTCAATGCATCAACAGGGGGCAGGGGAGCCGAATCGGTGTTTTCACCGATGGAGAATCCAACGAGAGGAGGGCATTATATGCCGATTGGCCGAGGAGGCACAACATTGACAAGTGAAATGTTTGATAACCTAATAGATGTTGGAGGAAATCGATGTGACTTTTGCAAGGAAACGGGCAAGAAGATGTTCAAGTGTACAGGATGTAACAAAGGATTCTATTGTTCAAAAGATTGTCAAAAGAGACAGTGGCGAGAACGAGATCACAAAAGGTATTGCAGAAAAGACGGTCAGTTTGAACCCGGAGACTTGGTGCAATGCGCTCGTTTGAAGAATCGACCAGAGATAAATGGGCGCATTATGAGAGTTGTAGGTCGTAACGAGTCCTCAATAGAGGAGAGGTACAAACTGCAGATGGAAGGTGCCATTGAGGGTGATAATATCTTATCTTTGAAGCCGGAAAATCTGAACCAACTGAGGCCATATGACTGTAGGATTTGAATGTAACATTATTTGGATGTAAAGTAGTGATAAGGAGACAAATCATATAATCATAGATGTTGTTGGAAGTTACATTGATGTCTTCTTCTCGCATTTTTTACATCTTCGGGGTGTCGTTGTTGATTAGGATGAATGATCCTGATTGGACAGAAACGATTTGGAGGAGAAATTGATTCATTACTAGAGAGGTTAGCACTCAATTAATCATCTCTATCCTACTCAGCCAAAGAATTTGACTCCGAAATATACATAAAAACTCTGAATCAGCAAGTACTGAAATCAGTAATCGACGAACTTATGCCTTCTTCCTGTTGGCAAGAAGCTGGTCAATGATTGAATAAATGAAAACACCTCCAATTCCGATGGAGCATCCCAACAACTTAATAGGATCCAAACTTTCTCCCAAAACAATCGCAACACCAACAATAACGATCACACGCTTGGCAGTGTTGGCGACAGATTGTGTCACGGCACCAGTCTTCTTGAGGGTCATTGTGGCAAGCTCGTTGTATCCATAGAACCAAAGTCCAGATGCAATCAAGTTGGTTTTCAGGACGGTGCTGGTCTTGAACAAGTCAACGAATTGCCCAAGTTTGTTACCTTCCCTAGCAAGCACAAGGGGTACACTCATCAAAAATCCCAAGATAGTGGTAAGAGCGAATTGGTTTCCAACTGATCCCATACGGTCTTTCAATCCCTCGGTTTCCATCAATTTCTTATTCTCATTACCCTTGAATGCAGCGAAGAGGTTTGCGATGCAGGCGGAGATGAGAGCAGACCAGGCGAAGTCAAGCTCTTTGACGGATGCAAGGATGACACCTCCAATGATGATTGGGAGACACAACCACTTGGCCTTGCTAACAGGCTTGTTGTAAACGAATTGGGAGAGAACGGCAGCGAAGGCAGGTTCGGCACTCTTGACAATCTGTCCGAAACTGACGGCTCCGGCAGAAAGAGCAAAGACGGAGGCGGAGTGAGCACCCATGAAGCAGAATGCGACGGGAAGCATCTTAATGATATCATCCATGGTGACGGTGGGTTTGCTACGAGCATCGGGGGCAAGCCAAAGGAAGATTCCGTAGAGGGCACCAACAGCAAGTTGAAGGGCGGAGATGGTCATGGGGAAACCGGCAGAGCCTCCAGCAGCTTTGAGGGCTAGCTTGTTAGTCTGTTCATGTTTAGAAAGAACAAAGTTTGTGAGCACAAGTCATTGGCCAAAAGAGAGCTTGTAGATGAGAGCCAAGCGGCTTCACTTACGATGTTGTAATAGTAATTTCCAACATACCAGAACAAAAAGTAGAGCATCAATGGAATGTCGATTCCTCCATTACCTCCTCCACGGGTGGCGAGAGCATCATCGGTGGAGGTGGCGGCGAGTGCTGTGCTGCTTGTCGATTGGGTCTGTTAATGTTATCGAGCAAATAATATAGTTGATCAAGTTAGATTGATGAAAGGAGCAACACGTGGCATTGAAGATGCACAGAAGCAGGCTGTTCATTGTTTTGGCCAATGATGAAAAACGAAGGTCACATCAATTCGTCCATCAATCGATCCATCACTCACCAATCCACAATCCAAAGAAAAAGCAGGCTTGCTAGCTACGCCCCTGAATCCCTTAACAGCGCTGCTTGTTTTAGGGCTGGTGGTCAGTCCAAAGGCCGAGACGGCGCCGAGGCAAGATAGGAAGGCAATGGAGGCGATCTTCATGGTTCAGTTGTTTGTTTGTTTGTTTGTTTGTGTGGTGTGTGGTGGTATGGGCACTTTTGGTTGACACAACCTGTCATTTGGATTCACACTAACAATACTTTCTTAAAATAGATATAGATACATAGGTGGACGATCTCAACTTTAAAGCTCGAAGTACCTAACCCGACTTCTACCTACTACTACCTACCTCTTTACTCTAGCTACTTAACGAAGCGAGAATTGCTAGTGTGGGTCGGTTGATTCAGCGCAATCTTTGGGTGTCAAACGGTCTGAATCGAGAGAAAGTGTATCCTTAATCTCAGTATTTGAACATTGGAATAGTAGAAGACAAAAGATACATTTCGCCAACCGAACACGTCAGAGTCTTTTCAGCTGTCCTTCCTACCTATCGTTATCTTACTTTAAGGTAGATGGGAGTATTTTTGTAGATAGAAAAAATATCTTTTCTGTCATGAATCGGTGAGTTTAGTCACGAATCTCACCCATCAACGCGCCATCACCCATCACATCATCTCTTTCCAGCCAACCATGAAGCTAAGCATCACCCTAACCCTCGCAGCCCTAGGCAGCAGCGCGTGCTCCGCCTTCGCTCTAAGCCCCCATCACGCTGTCTCCGCCCTGACAAAAACCGCCCAGGCTGGCCCAGCATTCGTCCATCAGCCAGATATCAAATCACGTGATGTCTCCATCTCTGCTGCTTCCGGTACATCAAACGAAGCCATCACCACCCGGGGTGGTGGAGATCTACCAATAGATATTCCACTACTCACTTACTTTGGATTGTGGTATCTAGGTGATTGTCTTATTAGATTTGTTCAGTTTTCTATACACATTTATCAAAAAGATTCATCTTGGTACTTTTCCAAATCTCATATAGGAAACTACTACTACAATGTGTCCAATAAGTTGGCTCTCAAAGCTGCTGGAGGTGCCACTGGTTTCCCGCTGACGATTTCGGCTCTACAGCTTGGTATTGGGAGTTTGTATGGGATTTTCTTGTGGTTAGCTCCTGACGCAAGGGACGCTCCCAAGATTACCATGGATGATGTGAGATTGTTATGTTTGAATCTTGTTGTGCCCCATGTTCTATCTTGATATTTTATCTGTTGATGTACCTGGCAATATTATTCATCATGATCTCTTTTAGGTCATCAAAATGCTGCCAGTAGCCTTCTGCTACGCTGGAGCTCACTCTGCGTCGGTCTTTTCCTTCGCCTCTGGCTCCGTCTCTTTCGGTCAGATCGTTAAGGCTGCTGAGCCAGCCTTTGCAGCTGTTCTATCCCAATTCGTTTACAACAAGCCTGTTAGCAAGGCCAAGTGGTTGTGCCTTCCAATCGTCATCGGTGGTGTCATTCTCGCTTCAGTAAACGAACTTGACTTTGCATGGTCTGCTCTCATCTCAGCATGCATTGCCAATATGTTTGCTGCTGTCAAGGGTAATGAGAATAAGAAATTGATGGAGACTGCAGGTCTTAAGGATAGGCTTGGCAGTGTTGGTAACCAGTTTTGCGTTACAAGTATCTTGGGTTTCTTGTTGAGCATCCCATTTGTACTTTGGAAGGAAGGTGGAAAGTTAGGACAGTTTGTTGATTTGTTTAAAAGTACGCCTGCTTTGAGGACCAATTTGATTGCTAGGTGAGTACATTGTCCGTATTTGTAATGCTGTCTTTAGACCTTGATCTAGACTTTGAATGATACCTCTCTCGTTTCCCCAGTGCCCTCTGGTTCTACGGATACAACGAAGTTTCTACCATGACTCTAAAGAAGACGGTGAGTACGATTTATTATTTCATTGGATTCGGATCTCTTATTAGCTCAATTCTGACTTTTTCTAATTCCTCCTGCCAAAGAATGCTGTTACTCAATCTGTGGCCAACACTGCCAAGCGTGTCATTGTCATTGTTGGAGTGGCCATCGTCCTGGGTGAATCTCTCGACTTTATGAAACTCCTGGGTTGCTCTATTGGTATCGCTGGAGTCTTCCTCTATTCCATTATTGACAATATTGTCAAACCCAAAAATTGAGCCACATTTTCAACATGAGATTGATTCGGGTGTATGATTTTTGCAAGGTGGCAAGGACGTATAATAGTTTGATAGAGTCAAAGATGCAATTTGTGATAATCTTATGAGCATTAGTTGAGATGTGAGAGTGTTGGATAATTAAGGAACATGCGCCATCCCATTGAAGTGATAGTATTGAGGGGTGCTTTGCTCTAATAGCAAGTACTTAAGAACACTAGCCAAAAACAAAAACACACGCACCTCTTGTGTAGGACTTTCACCTCTTGAGTTACCGTGGTGAAAGAGTCAATCAATAAGGTATTGATTTTTGTTGTTTCCACATGAGTAACAACCTGTCTAGAATTGTACCAGTACCATACATGTAATTAAACAAGGGGGACCCACGTGTCCCTACAGATAAGGTCAAGAAAAATCAGAAAGGCAAAATTAGTGTAATATGTTAAGGCTCAGTTTGAATCAATTTTTAGTAGACTTTAAGTTGTTTATTGATTGAGTTATCTAATTCATGGTTCTTCTGTGTAATGACCACCGAACATTCCAACGCAGGTGTCAAACTTTACCGCTGACGACTCAATTTTCAGTTAGTTGATTGTTATGTTTTCATTTCTTCTCTCCATGACCATCATCTGTATTGATGGATGGCAGCATAATAATGAATTGTGAGTATAAATGCTTTTCCAAGCCAGAACATTTCTTAGTAATTAATACTCACCTTTTCACCCCTCCAACAACATTTCATGTAGCAAATAACCAATCGAAAGAAGGAAGGACGGTGTGGGTGGATGAAAATACTGTATTCCTGACAGCAGCACCGATGCATTGGGACATTGACGCAGGTGAATTCAGGCATTGCAAATGCAAAAGTGGCGTACTTAACAAGTATTCCTCACCTTTACTCCGTTCTACAATCGTTCTCCGCGGCTCCTGACCAATAGAAATGGATGGGGGAGGTGAGGTTGGTGTTACTGCTGCGTGATCGACTACATCAGCGGTGCCGGGGTAAATGTGTGAGATGAAACCATTCGATTTGCAAAAAATGGCACAATTTCATGATCACTCACCTTTCTTATGCATTCCCCTACGTTGCCGACGCATCTATAATGATTGTAAAGGAGATAGGAGAAGTGGGGATAGTGGTTGAATGGCGATGGGTCGAGAACGTGGCGGCGGGGTTTGTGGCGATGGATTTTCTGCGTCGACGATGTCGTTGATGTCGCGGGAGGGAAGGAAGGGTAGGGCTGTGTTGTTTATGGCCTAATCGCCGCCAGTGGTGCCTTTGGGAGTGGGGAGGGAGATCCTGCAGTTTGGCGGAGATTAGATCGGCAGGGGGGGAGATATTATGGAGCCGCCATGGTTCATCGACGGTCGACTGGTGGTGGTTCTCTACGGTCAACGGCGATGGGGATGGTGCGTGGTGCGTGATGGTTGAAGTTGGTAATTGATGTTGTAGTTGAAGTTAGAAATGTTCGCAAAAAACCCGAGTGACAGATTTTAGAGCCGGGAGGTAATATTATTGGAGCCATCCCAATATTCCTATTTCCCTATTTCCCTAAATCCTAAATTTAGGAAATAAAATAGGGCTTAAAGTGTTCCTAAAATTAGA
>JALLPI010001452.1:0-21939 GCA_036939935.1 Cyclotella atomus
TTATGTAGTTCTATTATTATTTTTTCTACCTTGTCCTCCTATTTCCCTTAACTTCGATGGGAATGGCATCTAATGGCATGAATAGGAAAGTAATCCAAGCCTGCTTCCCAAGCAGAGGTGGCACCTACGCCGTGTGGTATGCTGGTAACGATGAAAAGATCAAGGCTCATGCCGAGGACTTCCTACGCAACCCAGCGGCTAGCTTCATGCATAGATGCATCAGATGGGGATTCAAGACAGAGGATGTGGTGAATATGATCAATGTGTGCTTCGATGCCCATTCGGCCCGCACAGCACTGGCTTCCAAGTGGGAGGCAAAGAATAGGTGTGTGATTTGTGAGGCTATTGATTCCATTGAGGATGACTTAAGATTGTTCCGTGAGCAGTTCTGGGGGCCGTGCAAGACAAATCAGGCGGCTGACATTGTGGTGCAGACTACCGAGAAGCCTGGCGATATTGGTAACTTTGACTTCGCGGCTAGCAGCAATTCGGTGGGACAATCAGATTCTGGTTATAAGACAATGGCTGATCCAGACACAAGTAAAATGGTATTTGACGAGAAAACAGTTGTGGGGGAGGAGAAAGCGGATATCTCCTTGGCAGGTTTCGCCGCAGCCGCAGCAGCGGCAGCAGCGGCGGCAGATGACGCCGGCTACGAGACCCAGTTGGAGTGTGGATACAACCCACCAGGAGCAGTAGAGGCTGAGGAGATGGGAGATGATATGTCAGATATCTCCGGCTACCAGAGCAGGGCCTGCAGCTATGATGATTTGGAGAAGTTAGCACAGCTTGGCAAAGGGATTGGAGAGGACACCACAGATCCGGACGAGGTTTGCTTGGCCTTCCAGGAATTTCTCCGCTAACGCTCTACCTCTGCCACCCAAACGACTGCAGCGCTGACACAAGACGACCTAGCCACCAAACTACGTGAAATGGAGGAGGAGACAGCGCGTCTCCGCCTCCTCTTGAGCCAGCAGGCCCATCCCCAGGCGGAGCAGCAGCTTGCTCTGCACGGCGGCGTTGGCGAGAGCCCTGCCGAAGGCAGTAATCAAGATCGCCCTCACTCCGGTGGCGGAGACATGGCAGGCCAGAACGTTGATGATGCAGACGATCACCGTGCGGATGATCCAGGATAAGTCCCACTGCCCCGCCAGAGTCCACAACTGGCAATGGGGGCGTTAATTTAGAGTATTTTGGTGGACAGGGGAATGGGGGTTCGGCTCGATGGAATAGAGGCCGCCAGTCGAGTAGAAGGGCTGCCCGATGGCGCTCAGAAAACGACCAGTGGGACTCGTACGTGAATAGTAACACTCTGCAGGGGATTGGGATGAGCTTTGATGAGGTTAATCGGGTTATGGCTGGGATTGAGCAGCGGGTGTCAAACGGTGGAGTCAGTGAGGCGGAAATAGCTAGATTTGTAACAGAAGAGCGGGAGACAGCAGTGGCACTGAGCCTCTCCTCCAACTCCGAAGTCACTTCTGAAACAGTAGAGGCGACTACAGTGGCGCATGAGAGTGGGGATAGCGGCTTTGGATTGATGTCTGCAGAGCGGGAGAATGGTTGCTTCCGAGGGATGTATCTCCAACTAAATAACACTGCAACTACTAACACAACAAAACTCAAATCGGCAGTAGCTTGCAACCTGGTACGGAAGTATGATCCTCACTTGCTGGGACTGTTAGAATTGGGTCGAAACTGGTCCAGGTACCGATCGGATCAGCAGCTTGAGACATTTCTGGAGGACCTACGGCGAGAATGTAGAGGCAGTTGATCCTCCAGAACCGCGGCTAAAGGAAGCAATGGATTGGCTGGATAAGCAGCTGGTGGAGATTCAAAAGCATTGTGAAAAGCACTGCCGGAAAATCTACCGCTCTGAAAGTGCATTCAGTGTGCCCATGAAGGTCTGGCACTAACGAGTGCAAATACGCCTGCTCCGGATGCACGAAGGGAAGGTGAAACACGTCGGAAATCTCTGCAGGCTGGCGCGGCGACGTGGCATTCCAACGCCTCGTCAACTATCAGTGGACAAAATCATTGCTCGGCGACAGGTAGCGAAGGCAAGACGACGAGAGCTCCGCAACATGGCACCGGCGTTGCGCAAGGAGCACCTTCGCAACCTCCTGCTTCAGGCAACCGTGAAAGGCCAAATGAAACAAATCAAGGACCTTAAGGCCATCATGGCTCGGGAGGGAATCAAGAAAATGTGGTGGTCTATCAATCATTCAATGCGAGATTGGTCAGGCCGGAGCGTGACCTGGGTGGAGCAAGTGGTGGACGGTCAAGTTGTCGAGCACACAACCGAAGACGCGGTGATAGATAGCATTCAGCAGAAGACTGAGGTGCGCTTCCATTTAGCAAACAGTGCCCCTATCTGCCAAGGTCTGTTGGGCAAACAATTGGGATACCTGCGGATACAGAGACAGCTCAGCGAATTGCAGTTTTGCTAGAGGATATTGGCCGTATGGGCACACTCCTTACTAATGGGGAGATTATCATTGAGATTACGACGGACGAGTTCCAAGAGTATTGGCGAGTCGCTCGAGAATCCACCTCCTCCTCTTATTCCGGCATCCACTTCGGCCATTATAAGGCAGCTGGACAATCGGACTTCCTCTCCAGATTTTTTGCCAAAAAGATCTCACTGGTGGCAAGGTGCGGTTGCCCGCCTTCGTGGTGGGGCGTCGGATTGACTGCCATGCTGGAGAAAGTTGCCAGTATTGCGCTGGTCAACAAACTGCGGGCAATTCTCCTGATGGAAGCGGACTTTAATATGCATAACCGCATTATTTTTGGCAGCCGAGCAATCAACGCGGCTAGGGCTC
This sequence comes from Cyclotella atomus, assembly GCA_036939935.1. Lineage (NCBI taxonomy): Eukaryota > Bacillariophyta > Thalassiosirophyceae > Thalassiosirales > Thalassiosiraceae > Cyclotella > Cyclotella atomus. The sequence continues at coordinate 2,823 of JALLPI010001452.1, forward strand.
GCGGCGATATCCCACCGGAAATCTTCAGCACCGAAGGCTGCACAGCAGAGGATGGTAGCTGGGAGAAGCAACTGATCACAGATGTGTCGCGGAAAAGTAAGACTCCTTGCGCAATTACCAGTAATGATGCAGCAAGCTGCTATGATTGGATTGCCCATTCGATTATCTCATTGATTCTTCAAGCCTGGGGAGTACACAAATCTGCGGTGGCGACAATGCTCATCCCCATCCAACTGATGATGTTCTTTCTCAGGACCGGCTTTGGCGAGTCCTCGCGGTTCATGGGTGGTGACCCGAACAACAAGACCCAAGGGATGTGCCAGGGTAACACAGCCTCTCCAGGCACGTGGGAAGCTTTGTGTGCGACGATGCTGCGCTGCCACAGGCAACAAGGGCATGGATCGAACCGATTGACATTATGGGCATCTGGTATGTTGACGACTGTGACCTTGTGACCATGGCCCCGTACTGCCCAGGAGAGTCGGTCTGGGAGGAAGCGCAGCTCAGTCTAGACAGTTGGGCGTCATTGTTTCACGCCACCGGAGGAGCCTTGAAAGGAGAAAAGTGCTTCTGGTATCCAATTGATTACGTGTGGCATTCGGATGGTAGCTGGTCTTATGATGCGTAGGTCGATTGCGAGATGTCCATCCCTCTCTTCAACGGGCACCGAGAGCGCATCGCTAAGCTGGGAGTGAATGACAGCAAGAAGACCCTCGGTGTGCATGCCTGCCCTTCCGGCAAGGCCTCCGGTCATATACGCTCCATTGAGGAGAGAGCACGGAAATGGGCGTGCAAACTGCTCAATAGCAAACGCCCGGCTAAATGGGCATGGGTGAGCTACAACTTTGGGCCAGCCTGTGATACGGCCTTGGCACTCTAGCCGCCCCACTCTCTCAGCTTCATTGGTCAGCATTGCCTAAGTTTGCCTTCTCCATTCTTCCCCGGCTCGGAGTAAATCGTCACATCAAACGAGGCTGGCGTCACCTTAACTCTGCTTTCTGTGGGCTTGGACTTTTATCTCTTCCTGTGGAGGCGACTGTGTGCCATGTGAATCTGTTTCTCCAACACTGGGGCAGTGCCACTCCTATTGGCCAAACGCTCCGCTGCAGCCTGGAGCTGCTTCAACTCGAAACAGGCCTCGATCGGTGCCCTCTACTGACGCCTTTCGACATACTGGGACCTCTCTGCACCAAGTCGTGGCTGCGCTGTTTCTGGGAGTGCATTTGGTATTATGGTGTGCAGCTCCACCTAGACTATACCCCGTGACGGCTCGGCCTCGTGAAAGGGACTGTACGGTAGTTAGCATTGCGCTCACGGCTGGGCTCTGGGGAGATAGACTCCGTAGCTTCCAACGGTGTCATCAGGCGAACACAGTGCTCTTCCTCTCCGACATGTGCACAGCGGACGGCAAATACATTGATCGCGGATATCTCTCACTAATTGCCCACGCATCAAACCGCACATGATACAACTTTCCCATCGAGCATCCATCTGAGGCAGACTGGTCTGTATGGCGGGAGTTCTGGCTGCAGTACACGGAGCCCAACCTGCTGCTCCCATCCAGCCTTGGGGCGTGGGTTGCGCCTACTCATCGACAATGGAGTTGGTTTTATGATGAATCTACTGACACGGTGGAACATGTGGATGGTTCTACAGTGTGGAGTTATCAGCGCACAACATTCGGACGAATGGCAACTCGGGCTACCAACCCATTCCAGCGCAGCGGGTGTTACCCACCAGGCCTTACTGCACGAGGTGTCCCGTGCTCCGTGACTCACGTGGCGGCAGGCCATGAAATCTCACTTGGCGCGACAGGACCTCCGCTGATTGAACACACTGCTGACTCCTTTGACAGCTTCTGGGATAGATTGTACAGTTGGGGAGGGGAGTGGATGTGGGAGCAAGTGCAATTGTACGCCCCTCTAGCGTGCATTGCTCAGGCGTTTTGCGACGTCACGGCAATCTGTGTTACCGATGGCTCATACCAAAAACACGTCAACCCAACACTTAGCGGTGCCGGCTGCTGGCTCATTTACTGCTTGGGGAGTGACCAGATTCTGGTGACAGGCTCCTTCGTGGAAGATCACGTCAGGGCAGGCTCCTACCGCGGAGAGGTGCTTGGAATGCTGGCCATCCACTTGTTTAGCTTGGCTATCAAAAATCACTTCTCGCTTGATTCCACCAGCTTTGGTAAGGTGTGCTGCGACAACAACGGTGCTATCTACCGCTCACAACAATGGAAAAAGCGCATTGCGCCGGGCGTAGCCAATGCGGACCTGCTCCGAGTTTTCCATAGCCTGCATCATCGGTTGGGAGGCATATTTCGGTACGAACATGTTTACGGGCATCAAGATCAATTCCTTCGTTGGGACGATCTTCCGCTAGTAGCAAAACTCAACTGTTGGTGTGATCTCCTCGCCAAGGAGGCAGTGCTGCGGAATTGGTGCACCTTGCAGCAACAAACGCGGCAGCTCCTCCCACATGAATCAGCGGCAGTTCGTAGGCGGTGTGAAGCAGACTTCTGACGTTGGTGACAACTTGCGGTTCAAGGCAGGACTCCGAGAGGCGCGGTTATTCTACATAACGGAGCTTGGATGGACAGAGGAGGCATTTGATTTGGTGGACTGGAAACACTTGGACCATACACTCGTTACAAAGCCAAAGATGTTTCACGTGTGGCTTTGCAAACAAGCTTCCAATTTTGCCGCCACGGGCAGGCAAATGGGCCGCTGGTTTGGCCGGGAGTACACCAGTTGTCCAAACTGCAATGCACCCAACCAGCGGGCGAATCACCTCCTGGTATGTCAGGACCCCGGCAGAACCTCTCAGTTCCTCCACAATGTTGACAAATTGGCCAAGTGGATGTCTTCACACACAGATCCAGAGCTGACTTTCTTCCTTACTCAATACATCTGACACCGAGGCACAATGGCGTTCCAAGACCTGCCGGACTTGCCACCACACCTGCAAACACTCAGGCAGCAACTAGGTGCTATCGGTTGGAGGAACTTTATGGAGGGTGAGGTTGCTCTGGAGGTGGCCAGCATACAAAGCGAGTACCTGCCAGGCGCTGATACAATGGTCTCTGTCGATGGCTGGATGAAAGGATTCATCTCCAAGTTGCTGCATATTACCCACTCGCAGTGGATCTACCGCAACGTCTCTCTCCATCACCAAAAACTGGGAGCACTGGAAACACGGGAGCGACAACACCTGTTACGCCAGATTGATCACCTCACAGATATGGATTCCGCATCAGTGCCAGAGGAGAGCCGGTTCTTATTGGAGATTGATTTTGAACAGCTGCGAGTCGGGATGACAGAGACGCAGCGCTATTGGGTCCATGCGATCCAAGCAGCCTTCAAGGCAGGGCGCAGAACGGCACAGCGCCGCCAGGGCCATCGTAGCCAGTTTGATCATTCCACCGTGCCACGGGAGCCACACCAACAGCCGCACAGGCACCAGGAGGGCGCGGCAGAAGGCCAGGGGCAAGATACTGGCCCTCTGCACCAGAATGCACATGATGCTCCACGTCCCGGGCAGCCGCCACGAGGCTCCGCCGCCGAAGTCCGTGAACTTTGCCACCGCCCCCGGCCGCTTGACCATAATGCTCCATAATGCCCTGCATGTTGCCAAGTGTATCTCGTTGCACACTCAACCTGTTACTGGATTACCAAAGAAGGGAACCACCTGTCGCCTGTGCACGTCCTTGTTATGTTGCATGACAAGAAGTCATCTCACGGACTGCACTACTTGAACTATGTAGAGTGTAACTTTTTACGTAATTAATTAATTAATTAATTAATTAATTAATTAATTGATTAATTTGATATCAAAACAAGTGAATACCATACCACAACTGCACGGCACGAAGGCTAATTTGATATCAAAACAAGTGTAAATGAAACTAAACAACAATTGACCCAAATTGGAGAAGAATTTCAATATGCATCATCAATCACGCAGTCCACGAATTTGGGAGTTATGGTACCAGGCACTTGTCAGCAGCCACACATGTTTGTATTTGGACATGAACCGTTGCAGACACAGTGCTGCAACTGGTCATTGACAAAACATTGCACATGGATTACATTCAACACAATAGAGTTTTGAAATGCAGTATAACATTCAATCCATTGCTGCTTCATGTAGATATGCAAAAGATATGCCTATATTAACAGATATTAACTATGTGGCTTGCAGCACCAATACTGCAATGGTAGATGCTAACATAAATCCAATTAATCGCTAATTACATTATGCATAAGAAGCATAATGGATCCCAAAACAATACTATTGTCTACTGCAGCATTGTAGCCACAATGAGCTTCATTTTGGGTTGACGTGACATTGGAGCCATCCTAAAATTCATAAACCCCAGATCTGCATCAGCCCAAACCCCAAATCTCAAATTGTGCGCCCTACTCCATAACCAATATAAAATTCCCAAACCCCAAACCCTAAACAATAATATGCAATTATTCACTGCCGCACATCTCCTGCAACATCACGCTTAGCTGCAATAATAATTGCAATAACCAACCATTTATTAACCATTAATATCTAATATTATTTATTTACAATAAGCAAACTTGCTAGATCCCAAACTCAGGGTCCATCCCCTCGGCCTCCTCTCTTGATAGTTTTTTGCGTATTGCTTCCTCCATAAGTTCTCGACTTCCTTGGCTGCTTCTTTCCTCCACCTCAAGTCTCATTTGATTATGCACACGGCATTGCTCCGCGTGGGTTAGACCCTCTAGTTGATCACCATCGTCACCACCGGTTTTACCAACATCCTGCTGATTAATTGCACGATCCATCGGTGCCTGAGGAGCCACACCATCCTGAGGAGCCTCACCATCCTGATGACCAAAAGTAGCATTATCCATTGGAGCCCGAGGCATAGCATTCAACTGAGGCATCATACCGTTGGCAAAGGGCATAACATTCATTTGACCAGGCATATTTGCACCAGTTGAATTCATCATCATAAGCATCATACTGTTCATAAAAGTCTGCTGCATCTGCATCTGAGCATCAGCCATACGCTGCCTCTCCCTTTGCTCTTCCTGCTGAAGCAACCTATCTTCCTGTTGCTGGCGCAGAAACATTGTCATGACTTCATTAAATGACGGTTTGTTGCTGTTGACCCTAGGACGAGACTTTCTATTGGTCAAGGGAGTTGGTGTAGCAGATCTTCGACGGCTTGATCCTGGACGAGGCACGGCTTGGGGAGCGGCACTGGCTGCAACACCAGCATTTGCAGATGTGCCCTCTTCAGCTGCATGTTGTGCACCGTCTTCTCCATTTGCTCCGTTCTCACTATCTTCACCATACATCACTCCCAACGCAGCATCATCTCCCTGGTTGATAGATGAAACCTTGTCATCCAACTCATCATCTTGATCGTCTGGACCCAGTGCCAACCCAAATCCGTCTGAGACAGATCCAGTTGCACCCTCTGTCTTCTCAATGATGAGACCTTGAATGCATGTGGCGTTTGCTATATTGGGTGGAATGTTGGGGCTTCCTGTTGGGATGGCTGTCCTTATGCCAAGTTGTTGAACTTCTTGCGTAGTTGATCTGCAGTACGTTCCCATGTTGCTATAATAAGCATAGTGCCGGGTCTCCACAACTTCCCATTCGGCTCCAGAGATGGGAAGGACATCTTCTACGATCTCCAACATTTGGGCGATTTCATTTCCTGAATAGTTGCGCCGATTAATGCGATTCCCTGCCCCGCCTCCTCCTCTAGCAGCAGAAGCAAATCCTCTCCCACCTCTGCCTCCCTTAGTAGCGGCAATTCCCCTCCCGCCGCCTTCTCCGCTAGCTGTGGCAACTCCTCTACCACCCCCGCCTCCTTGAGCAGCGGCAACTCCTCTACCACTGCCTCCTGCTATCATAACACCACCTCCATGATCTACCTGAGGATGACCCATGTCAGCAACGGCATTATTTGCAGCCTCAGGAACAAAAACTGCGGGTGGATCACCATCATAGCAGCTGCAGCAGCAGCAGCAGGTAGAGGTGGATCTGCCATGATGAAAGATGTCGCAGGTTGCTTTTTTGGTGTTTTGTGGCTTAGAATGGGGTAGGGACCCACTCCTACGAATGTTTCTTCACCATTATTCTTTCAAAACATATAGTTAATGGAATCCTTATATGTACATTCGATGCAATACTATCCTTGAGAGTAGCTTGCATCTTTTCATTAGTGCAGCGGTACAAGTGTAGTTGGTCTTCTTCTTCAATGCCGCAGCAGGGGCAGATGCTATCTAGCCAGTCATACCTGAACTTTGTCGTACAAACTGAAGGTGACAGTTTGAGGCGCTTTTTTGCCCGGCCTATTGCCCTCCAGTTCACCGTTGCAATTGCCTGGTTATCTGTCCAACCAAATTTATCAGCTGCATATGCCAGCATCTTCTACTGGCCTGCCATCTGAATTTTCAGCGTAGTCTCCAGCCAAAGCACTTTCTTCACCATTATTCTTTCGAAACATCCACCCTTCAGTCCTACCAATTAACTCTAACCTCTTAATTGCCTATTGAGTCCACTCAAAAACTCTAATACCTGACCCAGTAACCCCGGCTGTTGGGATGATGTAACAATTCCATTCCACAACCCTTGTTCATTCTTGAAGCGTCCTGTCACAGGCCAAGCTACGGCCGAAGAATCATCTTGCTCTTCAGAATATTGTATGTTGTACCGCAAAGCACCCAAATCGGTCCACACCGTCTCGTATCCTCTGAAGCCTGCAGTGAAGTGGCAATGAAGAAGAGAGCTGCCTCCATATCTCGGACGGACATTCAATAGCCTTCAGCTTGGAACTGATCCTTGAAGAGTTGTATAACAGCATGCACAATTTCAATGATATAGGCTTGATCCTGTGAAACATTGTCCCCCATCTGTACTGAGATGCCCGTTGTGAAGAGAGAATACCACCTTCCTTCGCTGGGGCATAGGGTAGTTATATATCTACCCTTTGCCAAACCAGTTGAAAGTACAACGTCCCTCTGCCCCACTTGCTGGCGAGGTTTCCCACAATACCGTGGTAGTAGATCGGATACCTCTGGCCGTACCAAAAGTGACGGTAGGTCTATTCCGGCCGGGCTCCATTGCTCTCATCCCCATCATTATTGCTTGAAGCATCCCGTTGTGTTGGCCAAGGCGAAAAGGGCCAAGGGGAAGCATCGCTGTAAGCCCCAATGTGTTGCCGTACCTTGTCAAGAACCAAACTTCCTTGAGGTGACTATCCACTGTTCCTTTTGTCCCTTTCACGGGATATGGCTCATCCGTATGGGTATAATAGCATTCCACGGCCGTGGTATTAAAGTAGGAGGACCAAACTTCCGAGCTGCACAATGATTGCCATAGTAATTCATATAGCAGGCTAGTACTCTTGCCACCTCTCTTGCTTCCTTAACCTCTTTCCCTCAAGCTGCCCCATGAATATCATCAATAAAGGTCACTCGACGGGTCGCGAGCTGTCCCGATTTAGTTAATAGCATCACTCGTGGCATAGAGGGATCGCATTGCTTGGAGGCAGGGAGATTTAGGTGACAAGTGTTGTACTGGAAGGGATTGACTTCATCTTCTGGGTTGCCCTGGGAGAGTTCCATAATGCATTCTTCTCCTAGAGTAGCCAGGTAGGGGTTAGTCAAGCATCCGAAATTAACAACACGCAGCTGTAGCAAGGACTGCCTCTCCGGAGCACCACTATTGTCGGTATGAATATAACGGACTCCATGAAGTTGACGTTCCTTCTTGTGGAGTGTACAATTGTCGAGTTGCTGAGCAAGAACGTCATGCTCCAATTGCCAACTCTTTACAAAAGCATCCTGATCTAAGGAATAATCCTGCGGTGGTGAGCCGCTTGCCAGGTACTCACCGACTGGGACAAACAACCATTTAATTACCAAATCTTCTGCGTCTTGTGTACTCAGAACCGAAAACTTTTGACACCAAAGATTAGAATTGAGTCCATTCCTCTTTGCGTCCCAAACCGCCCAAATGTCCAATACATTCCCGTGTTCATCAGCTACTTTCTCTACAGCGAACTGAGGGGTGATCAGGGTGGGAGGTCCCTCTTCCAAATAGCCTCTGAACAAAAGTTGAAACACCTTCGCTCGGATCTGTAGTTCTCCTTCTCTGGTAGATGTAGGAATGTTCTGAAAGTGGAGCCTGGACGGTGGATCACCAAGATGCCAGTTCTTGACCCCATCACGGGCTTCCAGCCTCCAATCACACTCCACAGGGAAACGCCAAAAATATAAGAGGCTCCCTCCGTGCCATTCCCAATAATCAGATCCCACGGCTCTTCGTAAGCAATCTTGTATAGCTGCTAGATCCTTTGGATGGTCACTATTCTTGGCAAGGCATGTATAAGCTTCTTGTGACAGATTCATTACCCACCAAGAGTGTGCAAAGCAATGCAGGAGCTCTCAGGCAATAGAGTTTGAGTTGGTGTCTCATTCGGAAGTGCCCAATAGCTAAGGCCAATGCCTGCATCATCCGCCACCGCAGCCTTGGCTCGTTGGATCCCTTTGAGCTCCATATGCTGGCAGGAGAGATATGATCTGGTACCACATCATTGTACAAGGTGGTCATGTTCAAATCAAAGACTTGCTGGCAAATTCCAAAAGCAAAAGTTTTAAGCATCTTTCCCGGTGGCAATGCCAGTCGTGCAAGTAGAATGGAATTGATCTCATAGTCGGTCATGCCATTGTACCAAATCTTACCTGCATAATCCCGAATGGCGAGGAGCTCAAGCTTTGAAGGCTTACGAAGTACTTGGGTCTTGGAAAAAACTGATACCGCTAAAATCCATAAGGTGTCCCGTTCTCGGCTGGTCATAGCAGCCAGATCTGGCCCAAGTCCGGCACTGTCAAACACTGGCTGGGTTTTATTGACCATAGCTACTGGTTCCGCATTTGCTTTTCTCTGATCTGGCCTCTTTTTCATTTCAAGGTGGCCCCAGGTCAACTCTGGACCAATAGTATCGTCCAGAACTGTTTGAAGGTGCCTGGGGTAAAGATTGCCTGTCATTCGACGTAGAGATAGATCATAGATAGGCTCCTGCTGCTCTCGGGTTGCAAAAGTAATGCGCCAACAGGACTGGGTGACTCCACCAAAGTTGTCATGCCGGCAGACTTGATGTAAAACATGGTGGTAGACCACACCATTGAATGGCATCCATCGTAAGAACTCCCTCTTAGATGCTGCATCATGGTGTGTTGCAATGATAAGGAAAGATGGCTGTCAGGCATGTACTAGTGATGAGAGGTCCTTGGCATGGTCCGTGGAGGTGAGTGTGGCGACTAATATACCCTTCCAAGGAGGTCTTTGTGGTGGTAGATGAATGGCTTGGGCCGGGGGGGGGGGGGGGGCAATGTATACTTCTGGGTAAAGAAGCTCTACTAGGTGTTTAACCTTCTTACCCCCCTGCAAACGAAGGCCCCTGCAGAAGCTCCCCAGAGCATAAATGCATCCAGCCAGCCCAACGAGGCACACCCCAAATCTCTAAAACTCGTCACGTCCTAACTGCCACCCTTTCCCCAGGTAGCAAGGGTTCTTCTAACACGGGCCCCAAATAGTTAATCATCTTCTTGGTGGCTCTAACCCCACCCCCTGAACCTGCGAGCGCCAATAAGTGGAGCTCCTTCCGCATTCGAGATCCTTCTCACTTCAGGTCAGGGTTCTTAGTGAAAAATTCATTACCTTATTCTCCACCGCCTGGACTCGAGTTTCAATCTTGGTGAGCTTGTCCTTAGTGGCCGTATCAATCACTTTACGCACTCGTTCCTCCATCGCTGCTAGATTCTTGCCCTCACATTCAATACTAGTAAGAGCAAGTATCGCAAGAGCCTTTGGATGCTCCACAAACTTCTGTTTTCTAAAGTCCTCAGCAAAGTCAGTGGCCTTAAAGCAACCCCAGATAATGCCAGCTCTCAACAGACTTGATAATAATCTCCGGAAAAGGCACCTCAAATGACAATTGGATTTGACTCTCCTGTACTCCTTCAAAGTTGGCTTTGATGGCATCCGCATGGACCTTGATGCCCGACTCTTAGGTAGTATAAGCTTCTGCCGCGAGAGTGAGCAGGCCATACAGGTCCAAGCAGTTTGGATAGACCTTTCCTCTTCTACCAAGGCTGATAATGAGACTGTCAATCTCCTCTGGGCACTTGAAGACATAACCGCCGTACTCAGAAGAGCTCCCCTTTTTCCTTGCAGCCGAGGGACAACTCCTTGGTCATGGTGCATTTCACGCTCAAGATCCGAGATTCGATCGGTATGATTCTCCACAGTGCCTTGGGTGGATTTGAGATGCCATGCCTGGGCCACGTGGTCAGTAACCATAGCCAGGTTGAGTTGGGACATGACATTTGAGACAAGCGACGCCTTGGCATCCTCTGAGACTGCATCCCAATCAAAGTTGAACTCTCGTGGGGCACCAGATTGGTAGGAGAAGCGCAAGGGTACCGAGCCCTCACCGCCAGAGGAGCCAAGAATAAGTTGATCAATACGCTCCTTGGCCTCTGGGGCTTCACTAAGTGCTTTCTTGGCCACCTCTTCTACCTCATCAAAACAACGTCGCATCCTCGTGAAGTCAGAGTCCAGTCCCTTGTCAATGTCATCGAAGCAAGTGTTCATTTCAGTGCGCAACTTTGAGAGACCAAGCTCTAACTTCTTGTAGGCCTGATTATCCTGATTAGGTCCGGTATAACTCGAAGTGGAAGGGAGACGAGAAGATGGGCTCGGGTCAGGCGTGATAGAGATGCCTCCAGGGTTTTGGTTGAACCTGGACTTGTAGGCAGCCCCTTGTGCCGAAGTTGAAAAAGGGTTTGGAGAGGTTGTGGCACCCTGATTACTAGTCTCTTTCTCGCCCACTGACCCTCCCAAAGCTTCCACACCAGCACTAGTAGTATCCACCCTTAATCCTTGGTGATAATCAGAGGACCCCAAAGAACTGACACTTGCATCTTCAACTTTTGGTACAGACTCAGCCTCTGCTGCCGGTTTCAGAGGGACTTGCGCCTGAAGGCCAGCCGCTCCTGGGTAAGAATCCAACAACATTTTCCACACGAGGGGGTACTCTCAAGCTTGAGTAGGAACTGTGCAACACTCCCATCCGTCAAGAAAGAGTCTTGAATATCCCGCTCAAGTATGAAAGAACCCAAAAGGACTTTTGGTTTGGTTGCCATTGAGGAAGCCTTGACCTTGATCACATAAGCAGGGCCCTTGAGCTCAAACTTGGCACGTTTGGACTGGGAGTGGGTCCCCACAGGGCAAGCTTCGGGTGAAATGCCGTCTCCGCCAGGCGAAGCACATGCTACAAAGTATTATCCCCCTTGGTATTTAGACACATTGCCATGCAAGGCAATGGTATCTTGGGCCAACACGGTACAAAGAGGTAGGTTTCACACTCGTCCATGCATCTTGGGCGTTCTTGGGAGAAGTTCTAGGGAGGCCGGAGGTCAACTTTAATGAACTTACCAAGCGATCCTGATTCCGATGGTGAAACATCCGGTTCAGAATGATTCCCAATCTCACGCCCAAGAGTGTCTTCCAAAGCCCGGAGGGCATCACAGCACGCCTGCTCATCAGAGCAAGCGAAGGATGTCCAAAAGTTATGAGCTTGGCTCCCGGGGGGAGATGAAGATTCAAGATGGGTTGGCATCGGTGCCTATTCTTCAAGAGGATGATAAAGATGGAGATAGGCCGGTGCCTGTTTATTTTCACGGGAGCTGGGACGTTGCCAAACACACCCCAACTATTCTTGCTTGCCACTCAATAATAACCACCCTGGGAAGGACGAATCGGAGACACGTACGACAAAGACGGTGGCGATTGAATTTAATGATGAATAAACCGGGCGTGATGGATCGTAGAGCAATGTGCCCGGGAGGTTAAGCATAAATAAATCTCAATTGATGGCTCCAACCGAATAACTGAATGCTCAGATAAAGTCAATTGATCAAGAGTGGTCCGCAATGAAACATAAACTCTGCACCAATCCATATTAATCATCGCTGCCGCCAGAGTTCGGGTTCTCACCGCCTTTGGCGGGCTTCGGTTTGTCTCCTCGAACTATCCACGGTCTTGGTGTTAGCAATAATGATTCCTCGGAGAGTGCCAAGCCAAAACCCGGATTGGTAAGCTATTCAACTTGCAGTTGAAGATCTGTATTGTTCTGCCTTCCTCTTACCAGGCCGAGATGGTGATCGCAGCCAGCTGCTGTGCCTACAGTCGCCCTCCTACAACTGGTACCATCTCCAATAGATCCGACTACTGCATCGATGATACATTCTTCAACAACTTCATGGAATCATGCGCCACCGACGCCCTTGAAGACTCCCAATTTTCAGCCTTCAAGGCCAGCTTCTCAAACAAACCTGACTTCTGTGACCCGGAAAAAATTCAAACATCAACTTAAAGGATACTTACCCTCATCAGCCAGCCTCAGCCACACACACCCATCACCCATCATCACCGCCAACACCATCCATCAACCACACCCACCACAACCGACTGTTTGAAACAGGTCTACGATCGTCCAACACGGTTGCATGAGGCTTAGACTGCGCCGCTATTGATATCAGATTAACACCATGCAATCGACAACAAAGATCTTGCTATTGGCGTCAATGCCTCAGTGCCACGCATTTGTTGCACCTAAGCCCATCACACATTTAGCACATCAACTCGATGCACGTAAGCCATCAACGGTCACCGATCCATCTGGTCCAACGCCACCAGAGTCGACAGATCCATTCCCAGTAGTTGACATTGATACCATGCCCGAAGCTCACTACGATGAGAATAAGCATCCCATTCCACATCAACCATGGCGCCGTGGACTCACTGATGGATGTGAAGATCCAGTCAGTGCATGGTGGAGACTTCGGGCTCAAGATATTGTGAGCGATGCTGTTAATTTGGTCGGTGGCAAGGTTGTAGATTATACATGGTACCTAAGTCAATTGGTGATCAGTCTTGATCCAGACTTTTCGAATGTAGTATCGTATGTTTCTGGCCCTCCAGTGAAGATAGTCTACCCTGACGAAACCGATGTCACGGGACATATTTGGGAAGATCCCGATGCTGGAACTGATGACGAGTTATTCACAGAAGAGGATGAATTTCTCGACTACGAACAATATGACGAAGAGACTGAGTGGGAGATATTGAAGGCTAACATGGTGGACGAAAATGGGAATCCAAAGCAGCCACGGACTAGGGACGAGCGAATGTTGGAACTCGCAGAAAAACGTGCCGAACGGTTCGCAGAGGAGGAATTGATTGAGACTAAAGACTTTGATGGTAACTTTGCTCATGCTGTAGATACCAAGGCCTTGAGTGTCATTAGTCAAGCCATCATGACGGCTCTGGAAGATGAGACTGTCGAAGAGGAATTGAAGATATTGAGCCGTCATGATATCACCTTGACTTCCCCCATAAATAATCCGTGTATTTTGGAGAGTCAAAGTGAATTTGATGCGGCAAGAGAAAAGGATGTGTACGTGGAGACCCGTGATCCGTGGGGGTCGAATAGAGTGTTGGGTGGCAAGTTGGTAGACAGGAATACAATGGATGTAATCATCAATCAAGATAACAGCGGGAGAATGGTGACGATTCCGCATAGTATGATTCATCAAGTGTTATTGCCAAGTGGTCTGGCTGTGGTGAGTGAACGGTACAAGAAAGAAATTGAGGAAATGTCTGAAGACGAAGAAGAACAAGACGAATATGAATGAGACGAAGAATATAGGGCTGTCTCTAGAGATATTAACGAATGATGCAAGATATGAATATTATTTTAGCATTGCTACCATGGATATACGACATTCGTAGAGGGGAGGAGGAAGGAAGCAACAGAGAGAGACCTCCCTTCCCGCCGAAAATGCCGTCACCTCGCGCCCCGCCGCCGCCTCTACCTTCCTCCATCCTCCCTTGCTCCCCTCCTCCTTTCCGTTCGATCGTATCGTTTCAACTACAACGCCGATAACACAAGCGCTAGCTAAAAAGCATCACGCCGGCAGTAGTTATCATACTTGCAAGAGCATTCCCCCCTATACGTACATCGGTCTCCGGTTTCAGTACAGATCAACAACACAACATCTTCCATTACTGCAATGAGAAGGACTCTGCCATTCCTGCTTCTGCTTAGCAGCACCACTTGTGCCGACTCAAAACAACAGCGTATCTACCAACAACGGGTGGCACCCTCTCGTCCCGAGGGTGCTCCTGATGTGGATTATGGTGGTAAACATCCGTTCGATGCTCATAGACACACGTATGAACTACGGTATAGGTGAGCAGCATGAACGGTGTCTAAGGAGCGGAGCAGTTGGTACTTGTCTTTTTTTGCATTGCACATTGGATCAGCGTTAATGTTTGCACTTTGCCTGCTACCTATTGTGCCAGGGATGATAATCATTCTGTGAGATGACAAAATGATTTTGACATGAGTTGCTTGCTTCCGTAGAACATTTTTTTGTTTTTGCATGTATTAGGATTTCCTTACACTGGCACATCAATTCAGGAGCAAAAGAAGGCGAGTACAAACGACAACAACAACTGATGAAGCAGCAACAACTCCTCTGCACGCTCCCACGGATTCTCAATACCAACCGTTACGAATAGCATTTGATACTTCTGATCTCAGGAGTCGAATGGAACTTAGTTTAAGTGCGGGGGATACACTTGCAGCTACCAAACTGTTCTTATTAATCTACGAGATTCTGCCCTCGACAGCTGAGGTTTGGGGTGACATACTGCGAGTTATTCCGGTGGTAGGTGGCATCTACCCGCTGGATGCTGTGGGAAGCAGTGTGGATGTTATATTGCCAAATGGCAACGATGACGAAACGGAGTGCACTGGTGAGATATGTGTTTGATTGCACTTAATGAGATTTGCATAAAGCTCAAATGAATCACAATCTTACGATTCGCGTTTAAGGAAAGACATGCAGAGGCTACTATGAAGATCCAGTCAGATTACTATACTGCCCTGATGCAACAGCTGGCATTGGTGGAGGGGCAGATCTGTTAGTATATGCAACTGTAAACAGACACTGTGAGGGCACAACTACCGCCACTGATAGCAATGGCAGAAGAAACAACCTACTTGATAGTAGGTTGGATGCAAACGGAAGAAGTGAGAACAATGGAGCAATGGGAACATTGGCCAGTGCACTAAGTTGTCAGAGAGATCAGTATGATAGACCGATCACGGGAAGTATAGACTTTTGCCTTGGCGGGATGGGAGATGTCTCTACCGACTTTAATATAGCACAAGCAATTGCTGAGAAAGTAGCCTCATCGAGTGACGGGAGGGGTGGAAATTACGATGGCCAAGCCAGCGAGAAGTGGCAGGGATGGACAGGCAAAATGGAAAGCACTGCGAACAATGAAACGACGAGTTCATATTCTTCTGCATTGTTCACGCTGGATGATGTTAACAGGGCTACAGTTCAATACTCAGTGGGCGTAGCTGTGCATGAAATTGGACATGTGCTAGGAGTCACGTCAGATAGTCTGCGATACTTTCGGCATCCCATCACTGGTTTTCCATTAACACCTCGGCCGTTCACTCTGAGTTCCGTTACATGTGTCAATGGCGAGGAAGTGTGAGTTCATGTCTTTGATGTATTCCTGCCCATCAAGCCAGTAGTCATCTTATTCACCTTCTGCCCATGACCAGAGCCTATGTTGGCCTTCCTGGAGAACACGTCATGAAAGAGGTCGTTGACAAAGACACCACAACGAATCATTTTGAAGTCATTACACCAACAGTACAGCGAATCATAAGAAACCATTTCAACTGTGCAAATGCCACTGGAGCTAAGTTGGAAAATCAACCTACAAGCCAGGATTGTTTTGGTTCTCATTTCGACGAGAGGCTGTATTATACAGAGATCATGAGCGCTGTTTTCTCGCAGACAGTCAACGTTCTCAGCCCATTGACTCTTGCGCTGTTGGAAGATTCTGGATGGTGAGTAAACATTGTGTTTGTCTGATAACGAGACTTTGCTTTGTTGTGAAATGTCACTTAATCTCTTGCACTATCTGATCAAAAACACAGGTACAGAGCAAATTATCAGAGTGAATACATTCAAATTAGTCCATTTGGTCACGGCGCGGGCTGCGAATTTATAGAAGAAGATTGTATAGATGGCTATGGCAACGTCCCGGAACCGATGGAAGAACAATTTTGCAACGAAGTGATTTCAGTCGGATCTAATGGAATCATTAACACTGATGAATCTGGAAGTCAAACGTGTGATCCCTCCCATACGTCGAAAACATACTGCGACCTTGTCGACTCGTATCAGCTTGTTGGAATTGGAAAGACAGCGACGTTACTGGAGGAGCCACCTGAACAGTTCCAATACTTCGAAAGCAAGGCTTCTTTACGTCCGTATCTATTCACTAGCGCAGACTATTGTCCAATACCCCACATAGACCCTCAAAGCTGCTTTGAATTCAATGGTAGACCTTTGTCAGACGAGCAACTCGAAGCAGGGTGAGTCATATTAGTAATTCGTTTATTACAACATCTTTATCTACTTTGACTCACTGCATACCAATGCTGAAGTGAATATTACGGATCCGACTCTCGCTGCGTAGAAACGGATGGGTCAAGATCTTACAGCCTTTGTCTACAAACAAAATGCAACCATAATCTTGGGTTGGTGCAAATAATAGCTGGCGGCCAGAAAAGAACATGCGAGTATGATGGTCAAATTCACACTATCCTCTTTCAGTACGATGGGGATGGTCCGCTCCGAATCAAGTGTCCAAAGGCATCATTGGTCTGTCCAGAACTATTCTGTCCGGCGAATTGTGCAGGCAGAGGAGACTGCCTTTTTAGATCGAAGGGGACCATCAGCACGTCTGAACCTCAAGCCAGATGTGTATGCGATTCAGCCTTCGATACGTCCGATGGGTGCTTCTATTCGGAGCTATCTTTCCCCGATGGGTACGGTTTTGGCAGTCCGACGAATCAATATCATGCAAACAAAACTCTTTTCTTATTGATAGTGGGTTCCTTAGTTGCAGGTCTAGCTGTCATATTTGTAGTTGTTCGGCAATGGAAATCACGACAAAACTTATTCATGTAATACGACTAAAGCAGCCAAAAATTCAGCATGTTTGGTTTTAACTGTTGCTTATATTGCCAGAAAGCATAGTAAATATTGCATGAGAGCATCATCACAAACCGCTTCAAGAAACACACTCTATGCACAGAGTTCTCGGGCTGATGAAATGTTGTATGATAGTGCTACGCTACATCAACAATTCTTACAAGAATTCAGCATTTGAATATGCTTCGAGCCATACGCCAGTCCAGCTGATATGGAATGAATTTTCGTTCCAAGCAAAGATTCGGTAAAGCTGCGTTTCAATGCTGGCTCTGACATTGGTAATAATGTCTCTTGAGTTTTGTCGTTACTTGACGATATAGACTGGTTCGTCTTGGTACGACTTGGACTTCTAGACAAGGATAGGGTGCTGTTTGCTTTACTCAAGGTGGCAAACATGGAATTGGCAGTCGTCTTCATCCTGCTTGCAGAGCGTCTCATGGCTGCCAAATCGTTTGCTGAGACTACCCCAATGCTTCTTGACATGGTGCCCCTTCTCTTTTTTGGGGCATGCAAACAATCGAAATCCTTCCATTGCTCGTTGCGATAACGTTGGTTCAAGTCGCCTTCCTTGCCGTCACCTTCGTCAAGCATGTCTTGAAAGGTCATGGATCTGGCAGGGACGTTTTTCGGGTCCAAAGTAACGGCAGAGCATCTCATGGATGGATTGTAGTAGTATTGGAGAGGAGCGGGCCTAGGTGGCTCTTGCGGTTGTTCGCAAGTTCTTGAGTGTTCTGGTTCGGAAATAGACATCTTTTGAATGGAATTGTTGATAGATGCATCACAACTACTTGTGTTGGAGATGAGAGTAGCTTGATTGTGAGTGGTTAAGAACTCTGAGAAGGTAACAGAGGAGTTCTTGTGCAAGTTGCTGCTCGGGTCACTACTGGATGATTTGACACCTTGCCTCAGACTCGATCGCAGATGCTTGTTTTGCTGCTCCTTTGGGCGAGCTATGGCAAGAGATGACAGCATTTGAACAGGTTAATTAACAGGCCTATTATGATACTAAGAAAGTATCTGCGCCATTTTCAACTGAAATGATTGAACTCACCTCTTCCAGACGTGCCCCCAGCAGGCCGTCTCAGCTCAAAGAAGTCCCTTGGCACGCCCTCCACATGACTGCCCCCGCTGCCACTGCCTTCCGGCCGGCTCAAGCAGGTCATGAGGTCGGTGTTGGCCGTCTTGGTCATCTGCGAGAGATAAGGGGATCGCTTCAGCTTGGATTCCGTCATGGTAATGTGCAATAATGGTTGAACGTTGAGAATAAAGCGGACTGCACTGATAGGATGATGAGACAACTGGGAACTGTCTTGGTAAGAGTGCCGGGCACAAGGCTAAGAGAATGAAATGGTTGAAAGGAAGTTATGAGAGCTTGAAATGAAATGAACATGTGATCTCTCTCTCTCTCTTGATTTTCAGCAGTTAAAACATCACTCTCCATCCGGCGACCAAATTACGTGGCTGTGCAAACACGTCAGAAAAACTCCATCTTGAAGAATCACCGTGTCTTTTACTATTTTTTTTCATAGCCGTAGGGCCAGCTTCAAGGTGGAATACGTGGTGCTTGACGGTTCGATTCCTTCTGAATACTGTCTCATATAATTCGTGGCTTTAATTCAACATAGGGGAGAATTCACATACACGTAAGACACACATCAGGCTGCAGCAGGACAGTTTCTTGAACTAAAAAAATTACGTGGTGACAGGTAGTAGAAAAAAGGTCTCATAAGACAGTGAATCAGAATGTTATCTAATTCATGTCCTGAATCGAATACTACTTTGGATACTTAGCTGGTGAGGAAGCGGGACAAGCTTCAATGTAAAAAGGGCGAATGACCAAAGACCCAAAACGAGACACACCGGTTAATAGGTTACAAGGAGGACACACGTGTCCTGGCAGATAAGGGGACTATATTTTTGTGCTCATAATCCATCTCAGCATCAATAAAAATAGATATGTAAAAACA
>JALLPI010001462.1:0-17263 GCA_036939935.1 Cyclotella atomus
TACTCTGACATAATACATTTGCATTATATAAAGGGCCCAGTGAGCAAACACACTTTGTAAGTTTTTACATTTGCTGCCTGTGCTGCTTGATGCTTGTGACAATCAGGCAAATTTACCTTATGTCCAGCCACCTCAGGTCGAATGCCAAAGTGACATGTGGCGTGAGACTTGGTCTGATCCACAAATTACTCTCCCAGTCCCAGCTAGTTTCTCACAGCTAGTAAACAGGAGTTTCCAGCAAGCCATCAACAAAGGGGGAACAATGTTGTGTTATTGACAACAGCAAAAGTCACGATGAATGAGCCTGATTACTACATTGTTGATCACGATCTACAGTATTGTCTTCCACTGCTTGATTGATTATGGCTGGTGGTTTCATTCCATTCATTCATCCTGTGCATTGATGTATATGAGATCTAGACCACCTGTAGTAACTATGTGTTGCTCTGCTTGCAGTGCACTTACTATTACTGTGGCTGTGTGGAGTCTACCCCAAAGCCTATCCTGCCACAATTGAGGGGCCACAGATGGCAATCCAAATAATTGGAAATCAGCTCGATCTTTTCACAAGAGTGTGCTAGGACCCATGCTGCAGTGTTCGGTGTTGGGAAAGTAGTGATGTAGGCAAGTGTGAAACCAATGCTTAGTGGAAGCAATATAGCCTATGGCTAGACAAACCAGTACTAAGTACTAAATGTCTCCTGTTTGTGTTTCAAATTCAGGCAATTCTTAAAAGTGTTTACCCAGTGAATGCATTACATCAACAGCACGCCACATTTTGGATGTAATGCTCTTTTCAACAACGTGTTCAATGTAGGTCAGCGCGTCGTCTTCATTAAGATTAACCTGAAACCGTTCTCGCATAGCCACAATGGCTTCTGTCGGTGGTTGGGCAAGTGATAGATCTCTCATGTTGGAGTAGACCATGTTACGAATTGATGACAGTAAACAATTGAGGTTTTGATGTCGCCGTAATGTGAGGAAAGCTGCTCCTATGAAGGAAAGAAATTTGGAATAATTGTCACTTTCTTGGCCGCCAAAGCCTTGGACCATTTCATCTGTAATTCTAAGAGGGTGCATCAACGCAAAGTGTTAGGTCAGCAGATCAAGATGACCTTTTGGAATTGTCTCAATGGCAGACCACACACCTCATCGGGAGATACGTCTTTGGGTCGTGACCAAGAATGTACGAAAAGTCGCAATGTATTAAGTGGCCATTCTGATGGAGCAAGATGTTGTCCAAATGTCTACACAGAAGGCAACATGTTGATGAGCTTTCACAAAGAAGAGCCACGAGGCAAAGGATTTGGATACTTACCGATCTCCGACCCCCTAGGCGAAAAAGAGGAAAAAATCAGCAAAGCCAAAAATGATTTCTACAATGATTCAACTGCAATCTCACCAGCAAGTATGTAATCACGCAATAGCCAGCGCAACTCTTGACGTATGTATCCATCACATCTTTTTGTATATAGTAGGGTGCATTCTCATCAAACGCAAGAGAGCGAAGGTAGTCTTGAATGGGATTTTCGTGACCCAGACCGCGAATGGCTTGGTATTTGCACCATCTTCTTCCCTGTGATTGTGTATTGATAGGGTAAGCTGCTCCAGTTGGATCATGTAGGGAATGCCGTGAATCATCCAGGCTATCTCGGCTCAATGAACTTTGCCGCGAGCCCACGTTCGATCCAGAGCATGATGACGACTGACAAAGTTGGGACAATGGAACGGTCCCCGAAACCCATTCGATAAACCCCTTCTTAGCCCCCACGGGCAGACAGCGGAAAGTCTTCAGTTTAAGGTCAAGCCCCGATGCTTTGAGCATGTCATTACACATTTCAATGAACTGAATAGCTAAAAGTTCCTGGCGCAAATCATCTCCATGTTTGTACAACAATAGGCATTTTTGCGGATGCATATCTGGTAACACCACCTCCACGCTGATCTTGCATTGAATCTCGACCCGCTAAGTATACAAAGTGAAGTGAATGAGTGTCTGGGTCAAACGAAATATCTCGTATAAAACCCTTACCTCTTCTTTGTCAGTGGGATTTCCTGCAATGCGCCCATGTTGATCGAACAATTGAGATTCTTCGGACTCGTCAAATAGAAATACTTGAGCACTGGAAGCGATCGAAGATTGCGTCGATGAGTGGTTGATGTGCTTCCAAAGAGGATTCAAGTCTACGAATGCGCAACCCATGTCATCGTCAATAGTGTTGATATCATCTCTCGTGTCCAAAGTACGTGAAGTTGAAATTTTGAGTGACAGCGTTTTGGGATGAGAGTTCGAACTGGATTCAAATGCAAGAATATTGCCCTTTGTCCATCTATGCGAGAAACCCTCTCTCTGGCTCGAGTTGCTGTAACGTTCACTTTGAGCGAGCAACGGTGTTTAAAGTCTGATATTCGAGAGAAAAGGGCATTGCCGTTTGAACGATCAAGCTTACCTTGCACCCGACTCTTGAACCACCCCGCCAACTGCACCATGAACAATATAAGCCTCTCCACTACCACTCAATTGGTGCACGGTGCTACGCAATCCAAGAAGTTCCACCTTCGTTCTATAAAGCGTATTGAAACGTCCTTTTACCGACGATGTCAGCCTACTGCTCCTCGGAGAAGCAGGAGTCGTGCAAGTATTGAAACAGAGCAGCATTGGGAAATGAGCGCTGGGGAGAATATAGCATTCATCCGGATCGACAGATGTTAGCTGTTCGGAAGAATGGACGGGGTTCAATATTGGAAAATGAGAGTCCGACTCGGAGTTCATTCGGCGCAACTCCGCCTGAAAGTTTTGTGTAATCGATGCCAAAGCCGATTCTTTGCTGGCAGTCCATGGTCGTAATGCTAAATCAGCCATCTTCTGGGGGAAAGATTTGACCAGTTTCTTCTCTATTTCACAGCAGGTTGTATCTATCCTGCGCAGTATCCAAATGAGGTTCTCAAACTTTTGCGACATGGTCATTGAAGTTGGCGCTTGGGGAGAACTGGATGGCGACGCGTTATCCCCAATTGTGTGCAGCGAAGAAGAGTGCTTGTGAAATACGTTCGTAAATGAGAAAGTGGAGCCATGTTTCAATGTGCGCGTTGTGGGTGGCAGCTGCGAACTATCCGAGCTTTTCTTTACTGAGCTTCTGCTTTTGCCACCTTTCAACAATTGTCGGATCTTGCTGCTACTTTTGACTTTGTTCTTCTTCTTTGTATCATTGCTATTGACGGTAATTGTGCTTGCGGGAGTTTGGCAAGATAGGTTGTCTGAAGACAAGCCATCGCCACTATCAGAATTGTCAAGTCGGAGGGATAGTGCGGTGCCATTATTCGCTTCCTGACTTGGAAATGTTGTATGACGATTCGCCGGTGCATCCGGCGTTATAACCTTGTTCGTTTCCAGGGAGCTTTCCGATAATGCAATGTCAAGCTGTGTTACTTTCCTGTCCAAACTTGAGGTGGAAGAGGTCTCTCTACTCATGGGGTAGCCCTTACTGCAATGTGGATTGGCATCACGAGACTCGGACCTGTCAAACATTATACCAGAAAGACGACGTTGGGCATATCGAAGCAGTTTCAACGACTTTGCCGATTCGTCAGAAACTTGACCGTCCATCACTCCAATAAAGCACCGCAATAGGAAAAACAAACGCTGACACAAGTCAATATCATTCAATGCCACATCCACTAGAATATCCAACAGCTTTTCGCTCAATTTGTCGCCATCTTCCTCCATCTCCACCAGGGCGCGGGTCGCAACTCCCAATAACTGCATCAAATGCCCATCAAAGACTCGTTCTGCCACACCTGGAGAAGGATGCTGGGCAATACCAGAAATGACACGGATACAATCCGATATGGAATGTGGTGCCTCCTTGCTGTGATGGCTGTCGTTACCCCATGATATACGGAACGGTCCACCATTGTCAACGTAGGAAGTCTCACAACATCCCGCAGCTTGATAGGACATGGATCGAGTTATTGATGTACATGGATCCCATGCATCCAATAACTCCGAATCGATGGTAGGACACGGTCCAAAGTTTCCAGCGACTCGTCGCCGTTGTTGTTGCTGCGGCGATGGCGATTCGTCATGTTGTATTCCCAACAAATCCGCAAAATCGGAAGAGAGCACCCCACCCGAGGCAACATACGCGGCCAATTCCGATGCTACACTGTTCTTATTCCTCTTGAAGGAATTCTTGGCAGCAATACCACCACCAGCAGCACCAGCTAAAACATCCGCATCATCCACCAAAGCCATCGAAGGAGCCGTACATGCAAAAAACGTCTCACTCAAAACGGCACCATACTCCACAGTCCTCAATCTCACCTCTACATTCCCTCCTCCACTACCGTTACCCTTTTTCTCCACCCTCTCATTCTCGCAATATCCACTCCTCGAAGAAGCAGGAGTATACCCACAAGTCAATACCACAGGTTTACCCTCATTATATCTCGCAGTCAATTCAACAGCCACCCCTGCATGATCTAACATACGGCATCCCACCCCATTGACACCTAATATAAGACATCCTCTTCTGAGGCCGGATTGAGAGGCCAATCCATTGTGTGTGACACGTTGGACTAGACCGAAATTACCGCAGGGTGCCCATTCTATATCTTTTAATGGGTTGGATCCTAAGAGGAGGACAGAGTATATGGTGTTGTGTTTGTAGAATCGGAGTTGGATGGGATGGTTTGCTTTCATTGAGGTACCTCCATCCTTAGTACTGGCAGTAGTAGTATCATCAAAAATTCCCGCATAGCCCCAAACCCTCTCCAAAGCCCGATGACTCCCCTCCCCCAACAACCCTATACCATTCACATCTAATAAAATACTCCCGGGACTGATTCCAGCGGCGTATCCCTCGCTATTTATTGAGATGGATTTGACGTAGAGGCCTAAGGGGATGCGGGTTATGGTTGCACCAATCTTTTGTCTGCCTCCATTATTCTTACTGCTTGTATTGTTGGATGATCCATTGTTGTTGGATGTCCCATTGTTATTGTTTGGGTTGAAATCAGGGTCAGATTGGTCAGTATTCAAAAAGGAAACAGAGGAAAGGTTCGAAGTCGACCGAGATACTGGCAACGGAGTAGATTTTGTCTTGAGGAGTGATGCCAGTGAATTTCGCCGGGGGGTCTCTCTTTCGTTGCTTCTGCTGTTGCTTTTCTCGTTGCTACCTCTTCTATCATTGTTGTCACTACTGTTGTAATTGTCACCACTGTTGCTGCTGTTGTGATCGAGCAAGGCACCATAACAAACCCAACTCCCAACCCCTGCTGCCCCCACTCCCTGTCGTATACGCACATCTCTCCACCCATCTTTATCCTCTGAACCTCCATCACTAGTTGAACCTCCATTTGCAGTCGTAGCTGGAAAGAAATCAACGCCAAACATGGCATCGATCCATTCGTTCCTCACATCATTTCGAAATGTCGTCACTTCCCCACCATCCGTTGCCTCTCCATCAATCAACGTCGTCGCCTCATTAAGATGTTGGGAGGTAGATATGACAGTTTCGAAACTGGTGTCAACCTCCGAATCAGGTATAGTATCGTCCAAATCGACGGGATGGCCCATAAGTGTGGATGTCATTTCTTGTGAGGAGAGGGCCCCCTTGATGTCATGTAAGCTGCCGTTGACGTTAGAGTTGTCGCGAATGGTTTCGGGAGGGAGGGAGATCCGTCCATTCTTTACGTTGAGGAGGTAGGCTCCCCTTTTTTCCATCTTGGGTTGAATGGACGGGCGCTCGACGTTGTTGTTGTTGATCGAATCGGCTTGTTTGTGAGTTGATTCCTCGTCGTCGTTGTCTTTGTAATGAGCATGAGCTGCCTTGGCTGCGAGAATTAGGGCTAGCACGATGGGCATTTCATGTCTGTTGAGAGGCTAATGCGATAGGTGGTGGATGTGGTGTCGGTGCCCGTCATGGTTTCTTGATTGTGAACAGCTGAAAACTGTTTATTGACTGAGCACAAGATACAAGATCCCCATATTTGACTTTATCTAACCTTCGTGTATCAATACCTTTGGTTAGTCTTGTAAGGAAAAGATACCTGTTGATAGGCAAGATTCCTTTCCATGATTTGAATGTTGGTATCTTTGACCCAGAGAGAAGTGTGTGTTGTGTAAAGTCGTAGAAGTGAGTCACTGATCAATATCTGGATCCTGCAGGAAACGTGGCGGGACTAAGATTGGCATCAGTTTCGAGAAATTTGGCAAAAAATTTTTGTGTCCAAAATTCTACTCCCTACATAGAGATTAAGTACTGGATATCTTTATGAGTGCCTCGCCCGTGCGCTGAGATCTCATGACACTTGGATGAGACTAGATGAGATCTCATTAGACTTGAGTTTTTAGGATCGTTCCCGTGAGATTCTGTAATGCCTAAAATCTGTTTTTATATGCAAAAGAAGAGTGTTTTGACAACATGACAGGTACCGATGCGAGGTGTAACCTCGGAAGAAAAGAGGAGGGCCAATGAATATTGTGTACGAAATCAGCAACATGCATAAAGTACTGATGTGGGATCAAAATAAAATTTATGTTATTTTGTGATCTGAAGTTGCGACTTTGTGTTGCTACGCTGCCGCTGCTGCTGCTCTGTTGTAGGAGCGTTGGTCGCTGTGCTGCCGCCGCCGCTGCTGCTCTGTTGTAGGAGCGATTGTGGATGTCGCTGCCGCCGCCCGTTGTGCTGCTGTTGTTGTGTCGCTGCCGCCGCGTCGCCCGTTGTGCTGCTGTTGTTGTGTGCTGCCGCCACCGCTTGTGCTGCTGTGTTGTGTTGCTGCCGCCGCGCCGCCCATTGTGCTGCTGTTGTTGTGTCGCCGCCGCCGCCCGTTGTGCTGCTTTGTTGTGTGCTGCCGCCGCTGCTTGTGCTGTTGTTGTTGTGTCGCTGTAGCTGCTGTTTCGCGGCTCTTGCAGGAGGGAGATTGATCTTTTTTTGCGCTGAGATCTCATAAGAGATCTCATGAGACTCGATGAGACTATGATGAGATCTCTGAGACTTGAGCAAAATCAAAAAAATCTTACGTAGTAGTACGTAGTTTGGTTGCATTCGTTGAAAAAATGAGAAGCGCTTTCTCGAATTTTTGGAAAAAAATGAAGCCAACGGACAAAAATCCACGGTTCCTGCTGGAATGTGTGTGGCAAGCAACAAACCGATTTGATCACAAATCACAAAATGGTCGTCACAACATCAAAAATCACAATTTTTGTGATGGATCACAAAATAACATGGGGGGAACACACGTGGGCAATCACAATTTTTTTTGTGATGATCACAAAATCACTAATCGCAAATCACAAAAAAAATGTGATGCCCAAACATTTTGTGATTTTGGCGAAAAGTTTGGTTTGTTGCAGTGTACATCACATCACACCTTACACCCGCTTCTTCCTGATTGACCAAATAGCTCGGTTGTGCCCTGTAATAACATGGGTAGGAAAATTGGTACTGAACAATGAATATCTTTGTGGCTACTTATCACTTATCATTCATCGCGTAAAAAAAAATTAGAACCACCTTTAATATCATTAAGCATATATTTTTGCAATAATGTAATGTATAAGTATAAAGTTAATCATTTTTTTGCTGAAAGGTTACTTGGAGGATCAAGCCACAACTCCCACTGCTATTTGTACCATTCTACTTCATCAAGAAGCTAAGTTGGAAATTCCGGACGGAATCCGGTCGGAATTCGGTTCAGACCAGAGTTTCCTCCCAAAAACACCGGATTCACGTTCCGAGGTTTGAACGGAGTTCCAACGTTTTTAATCATAGATAGATCAATTTACATAAGCCCACATTGCTTCCCGCCACAAAACCGAGACTCCGACTGTCAATATTCCGGAATTTCTTAAGGAACCAAGACCAAATTCCTGTGATATTTCTTTCCTGCTCCTGATTCCTGACTTTTCAGCCAAGAACCAAAATCCGGAATTTCCAACTTAGTCAAGAAGCAAGACCACCTCAATCAAATAAACAACAAGCAGCCAATCATAGTGAAGGGAAACTACCATTACCACATGAAATTACAGTCAATTTTGTATTCTGTCATCAAGGAAACTGAGGAGCATTGACAAACTATGAGTCCTCACAAGCAGTACATGCTAGTATGATGAGGAACCACCAAGACCAAGTCTCCCTCATTGTGCATTCACCCACCCAGCTGGTGATGAAGATCAAAACTATTAGCCAAGGTTTCTTGAAGTTGAATGGCCCCAACAATTGAAGCAGCGCTGGAAAGACAAAAGCAAATGTCCTGGACTTGGAAAGTACTCACAGCAGCCAATCCCCTCACAAAATCTCTCAAAGTCAGTTTGGTCCCTTTGGTCAAAACTGGCACCAAAAGTAGAGATCAAACATTAGAATCTGTATGAATATAAAACAAGGAATTGTATGAATGGAAGCTCTCAGAAGCAAGAGATATAGATTACGACTTTTTGTATATTCACCATCACCAACAACATACAGGTATAATACAGCACCAAAAAGTAGAGATCAAACATTAGAATCTGTATGAATGCAAAATAAGGAATTGTATAAATGGAAGCTCTCAGAAGCAAGAGATATAGAATATGACTTTTTGTATATTCACCATCACCAACAGCATACAGCGCCAGCAGTCAGTGAACTATGGCACCAAAAAGTAGAGATCAAACGTTAGAATCTGTATGAATATAAAACAAGGAATTGTATAAATGGAAGCTCTCAGAAGCAAGAGATATAGAATATGACTTTTTGTATTCACCATCACCAACAGCATACAGCATCAGCAGGCTCAGTGAACCTATTGTAGATTGCGAAGAATAGGAACACCCAAATGTACAAAGGTACGAAAAGATATTGATTACTTATCTTTAACGTTATATAAATCTTTACCACTTAAGGATTATATCTAACTGAAAACACCGTTGAAATCGTCTCATCAAGACAAATCCAACAATGTGCGGGTCGGCAATAGGGCTTAATTGCAACATAAAGATACCTGGATACTTTGAGTAGAATGTTCTTACAACCCTTTGTTCTTATTCCCCGTAATCTACGGTATGTCTGGATTTCCAGCGGCTCATTGCATGTTAGTAGAATAATATAGCTCTGTAAAATCAAAAATTGCTTTCAAAACATATCCATAAGAGTTGAGATAATAGAAGTGAAGTTAATAAGTCCTTACTTTCTGGAAATGGAAACAATAGCCATAACCAAAATGTTAAGTGGGAGAGTCATCAGATGACGAATGTTTTCTGAAACTATGAAACAGTGTGCAATATAGCAAAGATCTAAGCAGAAAATGATACACATATATTGATGACTGGCCTACTGTTTAGATAATCACTACTTTGTCCACATAGATTCAGCTTCTTGAAATTGCTTTAAAAAAGCAATTATTGGACTTATATGAAGGCTATAGAATGGAGCAGATAGCAACAGATATGCTTCATGGCCGCAGACCACTTCAGTTTGGGCTTTGGGCTGAGATTTGGTTGTTGGTTGGAAGTTTGCATAAGTTTTTGTCTGTCATTAGCTCAAAATCTGACTTGCTAGGTTGCAAATTCCGGTCGCTGTTCCGGTCGCTGATGGGTCGTAATTTGGTCAGAACCCTGAATGAGGCCCAAAGTTCCGGCGGAGCGGTCTCGGTTTCAGTCATTTTTTCTTCAACTTATCAACTTAAACTTCCTCGATATCGGCTTCTCTTTGAGGTGCGAAGGCTCAAAAACGATAGACAAGCCCTCTCCGAGCATATTAGGCCTGCTTCGCAGGGGGGGGGGCGTTCAAATCAGCCGATGTGTGAAAGTGCATCAGTGAACAACTGTCGGAGCTGCAAAACCTCAATTGGAACATTCCGGGCCAAAAACTCCGGAATCGGGTATGGAACAGAAACTCCGACTTTCTCTGGAATTCGCAACCTAGCTGACTTGGATTGGCACAGATGGACCAGTAGGAACTGGTTGCTGTGCTCCTCACACCATTTATGAAGAGCAATATTTGTTATTTCATAATTATAATTGGGGTGTGGTTTTTGTTTGCTGTTTATGCATTGACTCTGATGAGATATACTGAAATCCTTCAGGATTGCATCAGAGGCCAGTTATCTTCTTATCCTTATCCTACAAACCACCAATTTTACCCAGCTTTCTAACCAAGTGAGGTTAAGAATAGCTGAGCTCCTCCTCTTCATTTTATGTACCTATGCCTGGTTGCAATACTTGTTTGCCTAAAAGTTGGTCAAAAGCTGGGGTGAAAGGGGGTTTCATTTTTTATTTGCCTACCTATTTTTGGTGTTCAAAAATCCTAATCCTAGCTTTGCTGCACATGCTAAATTGCCTCAAATTAACCTCGACAATCGTGATATTACTCCTACGTGCAAGTATCACAAACAGAATACATACATTAAGGTTATGGTCAACGATCACTTGCATCCCGTTATTAATACTCTTCATTAGCACAATCGTTGATTTGGGCTTTAACTGCCATACTAATTGCAGAAAACACCTACATGACTGAATATACCTTCTCCGTCTACAGGCGGCTCCACATGACCAATTGAGGCAATTCTTCACTTACAACCAATGGCCTAAACCATCAATAATGCATCCGATCGGCGGTGATGGTGATTTTACAGGTGATCGCTGTGGAGGAAATCCTCCGGAATTTGGCCTCTCCCTTTGAGATGATTGTCTGTCCTTGCCCGTCAACAGGGAATTTCACGTGCTTGATGCACGTGTTTTAGGTTCCAAGTTCCATTTTAGGGTGGTGATAATAGAAGGTACAAATCATTCATCATCATCAATCCAAGCGAGAAATATTTGTTTGATAATTACAGCTAAAATTACGACCCTCATCGTCCATCACTCACTCCACCCTCCACCTATCACCTCGCTCCCTCATCTCAGCACCACCATACTTCCACAACATCACAACATAATCGATTCAAGAACGCACTTGTAGAAGCAATAGAACATTCTAATTGCAGCAATTCCACAAGCCAAACAATCCACAATGAAGTCATCAACTTGCCTACCACTCGTATTCACCGCCATCACAGTTGAAGGATTTACATCATCACCGAACACACGCAGGACATCCCATCTCCATTCCACTGCTGTGCCATCCAAGAACATCCCGGAATGGGACGTAAAGCAGCATCTGTACGGATTGGATATGGTAGAGACTGCCACAAGTGTGACGTTGAATGCCGAGGGTGAAATCGAGGGCAAGGCATTGCCGCTGCCTGATACGTATGTGACTTGTGGAAAATGTAAATGCTTGTTCGCCATTGCTGAGAGCGATTTGGGTACCCAGGGAAAGGGATGGTGAGTTTGTTATGTTGCTTAATGTTGGCGTGACATGCCGGGTTGATATGCAAATTAGTAGTGGTTACCTCCGTTTCTGTATTTGCAACGATGATTCTTTGAATTTTGTTCCACGTGACTGAAGTGCGAGGTTTGTTGCTTACTCTTCTACCGATTGACTTTCACTTGCAAGAAATTTACTTACAAGCTGAGGAGTCAAATGCTGGTTTAATCTAATTTGTGCTTTTCTCGTACCACAATCCTTCCAAAGCCGCGTCAAATGCTGCGTTTGCGACAACTCGTGGTTCCAATCTCGCGATCGTCTCTACGACATCCCAACCGAAGGCTTTGAAATGAACCCCGCCCCGAAGTCTGACGTTGATCGCATTGCACGTAACCTGGCGCATGATCTCGCCCCCGACTTTCACGGAATCAATAAACTGTACATTGGCAATCTTGACTATTCTACTACGTCAGAGGACCTGTTACAATTCTTTGAAAATGGGAGTGAGAACTGTCAAGTGTGCGATGCTAGCATTGTCACTGGGCCCGATGGAAGGAATAGGGGATTTGGATTTGTGTCGTTTTATCCAGGAAGTTCGTTGGAGGAGGCATTGCAGATGAATGGGAAGGTGTGTTGTGGCAGGGAAGTGACTGTGAAGGAGCCAAATAACTAAAGGGTTGACGGTGTTTGAAAACTATGACGAGAAGAAGGAGGGTTGATGTTCTTGTGCAATGTTGCTGCTAATACACTTAACTTATCTTAATGTTGATTGCAATCTCAAAGCATTGTTCTCATTCATGTCGATTGTTGTACTTGTCAATTATTCTTTGTCTTTCACTTCTGTGCAGTTCCTGTACATCTTCTTCACAACTTTGAGCTGCTAGAATTGCATACGAAGTGCGACCAATACCTCCTTGAACTATCCACTCTTCCAATGACACACTTCCCTCCGATGATCTATTAGTTTCGCTGCCGCCGTCGAACACTAAATGATTTGGTGGCATAATGGACATTTTTGTAACTAAACTATGCACAAGGATCTCAGGGTATCTCTTTGCACACTCAAGCATCTGCCGTTTAGATTGCCTCCAGAATCCTATGCAGCCCCAGGTGTAGCCAATCCAACTTCCTGTCATAAATGGAATCAATGGCCCGGCCGAGAGGAAAGTTGCTCCAACTTGGCCTGCAACTAGGCCGAGAGTTAGGGAAGAAAGAAGAGAAGAGCCGACGAATTGCGCTACGAATTTGGCTCTTGCTGGAATTGTAAACCCAGCGAATGAGATGAGACTTGATAGACCGTCAAAATTGGAAGTATGATCTGCCATTGCGAGCGTAAATCTTTCTCTTTTTATCCTCTGAGAGAAGCGCTATCCAATATCATCCACACACAGTGAGGTGCCGACGGCTTCAGAGTATGTGGCTAAGTAAAAAATAGGGTGTGGCTTGTGGATTGTGGATGTGGCGTTTGTGATGTGTGTCACGAGTCCGTCGCTGAGTCTTGTGTTCTATCTACTTAGCCCACTATCTAACCACCCACCTAAATAGACTGCTATTTACTTTTACACCTTGTTTCGCGTTCGGTTGAAACTCCGGCAGAGAAGCTTCCGGAAAATCCAAATGAAATTCTTTGCAACGTCACACAACTTCCCTTCGCCTTAATTGGGTGTCAGATCTACCAGCATGAAAATGCAGTGTGCTCGTGAAACAACTCGGAATATGGAGTGGATGACGCACTTTCAGCCTAAAAGAGCACACAAGAATCAAATAGATCTCTTATTTTTCATTGATTTTACAAACTTTCATAGAGAAACAGCTGTACGATACCATCTGAAAATGCCGTAGACACGCCCGAGCTTTGAACTTCCTCGTGGGAGTGGGCTTTTGAGAAAAACACATCAGAGACACAGACAGAAAGTTGTAGAAAGTGCGTGCCGATTCACGAGAGTGTCAACTGTCAATTCTGGACGAATTCATTGGAAGCTCGACCGACTGATGGTGCAACAATGGCGGCGATGGGAGTGGCTTTCGTGGTTCCGAACACAATTCAACAATGCATTAGGTGAGAGATAGAATCAAAGGAGGTGCCAAAGTTTTTGAGCATCACCATAATATTATTGATTGAAGGCACGAAAGCGAGATGTTTTTGCATTGGCAAGACAGCAGAACCGCCCATGTACGTTTGTATCGTGTGTAATGATTTCAAGGACCAAGGCAATGATTCATTGGCGGGCGCCTTCTCCGAGAAACAGATTCATTCTGTCTACGGGTGCAGATTTGCAATACATTGTCTTTTGTCTACCGTGTCTGATGGTTGTGGCTGTGGACTACCATCTGATGAATCTACCGGAATGCGTGTGTCCTCTTGAATTGTTGATTGACTCTGCTTAGTGATGCCGCTTCTCTTCCGACACGTATTCATTTTTCAATTCCTGCAGTGAATCTTACATTGTGAACTTTTTGTACGACTCTGATTGCAGTGAAATAAACTCATTAACTGAACACCGAGTGCCTATGCAACATTAATGCGCCAAACGAACACAAACAAAAGAATTAATAGGCGGCTCTCAGCTCAGTAAGTATTGGTGCATTGTTTGATTGCCTATTTTGATAACTCATCTCATCTGACCGCTTTTTTTTCTTATAATGCTTGTGCTCTTTGTACTAAGAACACATAATCAATCGAAGTTAACAAAACCATGAAGCAGTATCGTCCAGCTCAGAGAACCGGAGCTCCCTCAGCCAATCGAATTCGAGAGCGTTACCTCCACCAGCTCGGATTGCAAAGAGGATCTCAGCCCCAAGGTCCCCTAGCCGCACCAACTCATCAAGTAGTTGTGATTGGTCTGCCTTCTCTTCCCGAAGAAAGAGCGACAAATGTACCAACGAATTTGCAATTGGAATCACATGACTTCTCCAACTATCAAAACACTGGGGATGCCTCTCATTATACTGCTGATAGTGACATGGGAGACTCCAAGGCCCTGTCTGGGGATGGAGAGAGTGATTCGGGGAGTAGTAACATGAGGTCTCGAGGTCATTCTCCTACAATTTGTATGGGGAATGAGTTGAATGTTCCCATTACCTCATTGGCTCTGTCATACCCAACTGCTCTGTTGAAACCCCCGCCAGAGATTGCACATGCAACACAGAGTAGAGGGCGTGGTAACCCAATTGCTCGCTTCTTCTCTATGGGGGGTAGCTCAATTGATGATCTCAAGCCTCAACATGTCCCTGATCAAGGGTCAGTCACCTCTACAGCAACTTCTACTACAGCTGGATCTTCCTTCACCATGGTGTCAAGAGACTGGGGCAGCGCTGCAAATGCAGAGCCCATGGGAGTAGAGAGCAGCACTTCATCAACATCTGCTCTTCAAGGTGTTCACTATCGTGACAACCTCCGATCTCGAGCACACACCACTCCGCAATGTGTTACTTCGTCTCTCGCCCATGCACTGAATAGATTTAACATTGACTCAGATTGCGAAGCATCTATTGCGTCAGGCTCAATTGTAGGTTGTGGTAACTCCATCATGACCGAGGACGAAGACCATGTCATGGATGAAGACGATACATCTGTTCATTCGCATACCTCATTCATCAGCATGGAAAGCCACCGGAGCAACGTGTCATCCACTCCACGTCTAAGAGGAAGAAAGGCTGGCAAGGCCCAAAGACTAATGGATCGAGCTGCGGCTCATGAACGAATACTTCAGATCAGGAGTGAGCAGTCTCAGAAAACGAGGGCCAGCTTGGTGCATTTGCAGAGAATGGGACACCAAGACCTTCCGGAAACAAGGAGTAGAAGCAACAGTACAAGTAGCCAGAATTCGCTTCCTCTGCTTCATGTTCAACATGGTAGTACAAGCCAAGCTCAAGCTGCGTCTATGGGCCCGCCTCAACCACGTTCACCTCATGCAGGTGATCTTTCAAGAACTCCAACGGTGTCTAATTGTTCTGACCTGAAAAAGTTAAGGGATCTTCAAGCTCCAACTGGTCTAGCTTATCCAGGGTTAAATCGCTTTATACCGGCTGGTGTGCACGTGTCAAGTCAAGAGGGTAATTCGAAACCACAAAGCAGTCACATGGATGTGGGTATGCCAGGAATGCCCTTGCTGTTTCATCCTCAGCTAGCATCTGCCATCCCACCACATGCTCCTCATTTGGCTGCTGCCGACACAACAGAAGACGTACAACTGTCATCAATATCATCTATTTCAGTCCACGAGAGTCTGGCACATCGCCGTCAGTCATCTGTAGAAGATGTTTTAGAAGTTGTGGAGGCCCTTTCCAAACTCAAAGGTAAAGGAAAAGGGTCAATGATCCCTCGAGTTCGGTAGAAATGAATTTCATTCTGTATTCATATGTATAGATGCATGATATGTGAAGTATTTCTAGGAGACTAAAATTATCGAGCTAAAACATTATGAACAACTGAAGGCTCATTGGACGACTGATTTGTGATACATATAATAATATTGTACCTATCAATTAATGTTTAATCAGCAGCTTGGAAGATGAGATGAGTTGGGAGGCAGGGGTCTTGTTTGTTTTAATAGACAAGAAGAATACAAGGCACCGAAGGTCATGCTGCATGTTTTTGAAACATTAATACCTAGAGGGTTATGAATATAGCCTCAAAAAGTATGCAGTACAGAACAACAAGTACTGATCTTTATCAGTTACATGGCAATTGCTAATTCCTTGAGAAGTTATCTGTATTTAAACATAAAAATTGATTCTTGGTTGGTAGTAGTAAATATTTGCTGCAAGTGCTTAAAGAATGAGGTAGTAGCTTCTGCTAATCAAGAAATTGTGTCTTTGAATAGTAAATTAGGAATATGCGACGACCTGGAAAAAAGGCATGTAAAGTCCCTATTAGACAATGTACTAATCTCTGATCAGCAACAAAAGCATTCAGCTGCCAGCCCTGTGATGCCTGTGGTCGCACCATTCAGCTTCTTCTATACCAACAACTCATTCCTTTATGCTGCAGTGGTAGAATGGTTTTTGCAATAGAAAAATCTTTCTGTTGTGATATTTTATCAAATTGTTGTCTGAGATCTAAATCAACTAATATTACTTTTACCTAAACTTAACGTAGTAAGGGTAAATTTTGATTTCTGTGCCATGCGCATCTGAGGCAGTGCTGAATAATTTGAGAATGGCAGAGCATCTCTTAGTAGACAGAACGAAGGCAGAAGGCTAGAGGGTTGCTATGGTGAGTACCATGAGAAGTTGTGGCCAATTGATGGCTTGATTTGGCTTGCTTCCCATGGTTTTAGTGATAACTCTCTCTTTTCAAAACCTGGTTGCCAACACCAACAAAAATGCTTTGGTTGGAGGAGACATCGAAAATACAAGTTATGATGTCTCCTTTAAAGAATTCGTTGAACAATTGGCATTTAGATGGCTAAAACATTGTCAGGAATGGGCGATGGCTGCATTGTGGCAACGGAAATTTATCTGGTCATTGTTGGGGAGATAGAGATGATAATTGGGAGAGCACTCAAAGGGCAGAATAGTCTTGGATTTGTGATTGAGGCCCAATCCCAATCAAAGATCTGCTAACCACTGCGAGACAGTGTAAGAGATATAAGTCTTGGTAACCAGGTGGTTAACAAATTAAACAATGAAAATATGGAAAACCCGACTGCCATGCTTTGCTGGCTAGAAGTAGGCTGTACTGGCCTAGAGAGACTGGGTAGGAAGTCTAACACCCTGTCAGCTGCAAGTAGTTATGTACAACAACATACATACCCGCATTGGCGTGCCAAAATCTCAGCTGTATATATGTGGCTGCGGATGCCACTGAGTCACAGACTGGTAGAGCTATGCCTGTAATTGATGGTCAGGTAGGGTAATCTTAGTCTTCCCAACCCTTAGGCCGTCATAGTGCAGGGTAAATGGAACCCTAACCCTCGGGGGGGGGGGGGGGGGTTGGGGCACCACTCAAACCTCTATCTAGAGAGTAG
>JALLPI010001465.1:0-15189 GCA_036939935.1 Cyclotella atomus
TTAAGGCTCAGAGTGGTCATGTGCCAGCTTCTGATCTTGCAACCCGTCTTAGTGACGTACTCGCAATACTCCTCCTCATTGAGGCGATCCAGAACGCGAAGTTCCTTCTCACGGAGTTCTAGAACTTGAAGTTCTGTCTTCATGCACTCCACCCATTGTTGTTGACTTTTGGTCCTTTGATAGCCTCTATCTACCATACTTACCATAAACATACCTAAAAATCAGTAAGTGGACTGGGTTTGATAGGATTGTGAATTGCAAATGCTGCGATGTATCTAGATATTCTTTGCTAGAGCATGGAGTGCAAATGATACATACCTTGGGCATTGATGCAGTATACTGCTTACATATGTTGCATGGAGTGTGCTAATACTAATAATGGAATGACAGGCAAAGAGTTCTAGTTATTAAAAGGTGTATAATATGGCCAAACAGGTACGGCTATGACTGCCCATTTGTATCAGCCCGACAGTTGGTGACCCTCCAATTCTCTGGGAGGTGAAGGGGCTCTAGATGGGATAATGGAACTCAGAGGCTACTGTTGTGCTGGCTTCCTTGTGGCTATGCAATGCAAAACTGGTTGTATATTAAGTCACTATTAGAGAAAAAAAGAGTAAAGCTGGTCTGGCGTAATCTTTTTATGTTTGCATCCCAATCATTTTTCCAAGTACCAGATGCACTACTTATAGATACTTATACTTAGTGCTAGGGTGCATAATGTCCCAAGCAACTGCAGGGAAGGAATTCAACATTGAGGCTTCAGCACAATGTGGTGCCAGTAGGAGTTGAACTGCCCCAATGCATCAAAAAGAGGCCTGGGTAGGGAGTCAGGACCGTGAATGAGCACTAAAAGAGTCGAATAACGGCACTTGATAAATCGACAAAAGAAACATTAACGTAGGAATTAGATCATAAACACAAGAAAAGAGAAAGCTCTTGTCCGAATCTCCAAATAATCAAGCCGCGGCCCGAACAATGGCATTTTCCGCTTCCAAAACATAAAGCAAGCTAGAGCTACACACACCAATACCAACAGTAACAACAACAACTAAACCATGACCTATCGAGACAACTGCCTCTCCTCCTACTGCAACGCCGGCTGGTCCGAAGTCCTGACACACATGTCCCCCTACGGCTATGCCAATTTCGGCATTGCCTTCGGTTTAGGACTCAGTGTCGTCGGCGCCGCGTGGGGGATTTGGTTGACGGGCAGTTCGCTTGTTGGGGCGGCGGTGAAGGCTCCTAGGATTCGGAGTAAGAATCTTATTAGGTGAGTTTTGATTTTGTTGTTGTATTATTGGTGGAGGTGACAGCGTGGTTCGATGTTTTGCGTTTTCATGAAAATGTACATGCACCGTCTCGTGTCTCGCACTTGTTCCCGAGTAATCTAACCAACAAAAATCCTGCCATCCTCTCTCCGTTTCAATACACAATCTAAACACCAAAACAGTGTAATTTTCTGCGAAGCCACCGCAATCTACGGAGTAATCATGGCAATCATTCTCGCCAACAAAATCAAAAAACCCGACGAGCCATCCTCTCAACTCCCCGAAAATTGGGACTGGTCCGGCTTCTACTACGCCGGATACGGAATGTTCTCCTCTGGATTGAGTGTGGGACTCACCAATATTGCCAGTGGGGTTAGTGTGGGTATTGCCGGGAGTTCATGTGCTATTGGTGATGCGCAGGATGCTAGTTTGTTTGTTAAGATTTTGATTGTGGAGATTTTTGCGAGTGCGTTGGGGATTTTTGGGATTATTGTGGGGATTATTCAGAGTAATGCTTGTACGTTCCCTATTGCTGCTTTGGAGTAAGAGGAGTTTGAAGCAATCGAGTTTGGAGAGGGAGGTCATTCTCTAGTATATGGGTCCGGTAGTGAATTATTATTCAATGTATGTGAACAGTATTTAGTCAGGAGGCAGGTAGATCATGCAGCAACAAAGAANTAGTGAATTATTATTCAATGTATGTGAACAGTATTTAGTCAGGAGGCAGGTAGATCATGCAGCAACAAAGAACGTTGACTTGCGCAGTCACATTGCCTCGTATGTTAGAACTGGTATTAATGAGATTAAAAGTATCAGCGTGTTATATTTCTGTTTTGCTTCTGCGCATTTTTTCCTGCCGCATCGTACAATGCATGCGTGGGATGAAAGTATTAAGCACCAATGAGACAAAACGATGTCAACATTCAATACATAGGTTAATTTCATGACCCAAGTGTTCTTTGTGTTAGTTGTCGTGATACACCTAGAATCAACACCAACGACCAAAGCTATTGTGTAGATTATGACATCTATCAACAAAGTGTCAAGCCATATAACTACACTTCAGACAAGCCACTTCCAACAATAAGTAATAATTCTCTCTTTAGGCAACAATATTAAAATGATTCTTTAACACACCATCCACCCTCCCATCACTCCGAGCCTTGTGCATCGAAAAATTAACACCCTTTTCACCTCCATCCTTCTCTTCCTTCTCATCATTATCATTACGATTCAAATAACCAAAATAATCAGCAGCATCCAACGCAACCAAACAACTCTCCCTAACAACCACATCTTCATCTTCCAAAAACATCTTCAAAACCACTTCGCACTCCCCCCATCTCTCTTCAATGGCACCTAAAGCCTCGGCACTCTCATGTCTCACCATTTTATGCTCCCCCTTCCTTTTCAATGATTCGACTAAATACTCCACGCAGGATGGATGACCTAGTTGACCCATGACATAGGCTACTTCATGCCTTAATAACGCGGATGAAGTATCATTTACCAATGTTGTGCCTAGAGCGTGTATGGATTGTACATCACCCCGATTTCGTAGGGAGAACATGGCTCTAAACCTCTGAAATAATGGTGCATTTACATCATTTAAGATATCACCAATCTGTAATGGAGATAGATGTAAATGATCCGGATGGGGAGGGGCAGGATCATGTGAATTGTATGGACTTAGCATGCATGCACATGCCGGTGGAGCCTCCTCTCCTTTACTATTCGTATCTCCACCAGATTGTTTCCATAATAAAAAGTCATGAGCCAATTGACAAGTCTGACCGACCTCCACTGAACTATCTTTAGAACACTTCAACAACAAAGGAATACTGGAGGGAGAACCAATGGCGCCTAATGCCTCGGCGCATTCATGTCGTACCATTACATCTTCTTCTTTAGAGGATAGAATGGATTCCAAAGCGGGTAAAGCACGAACATCGCGAAGCTGACCTAATACATAGGCGATTTCGTGACGTAATAGACAGCCGTGGGAGGGGACGAGGAGCTGTTGGCATAACGCGTCGATGATGATGATGTGAAGTGCCTCATCGTCGCCATTGTTGTCGGCATTGTCGTAGAGCTGGCGAAGGTAGTACGTGGCTCTCATGCGCATTGCTATGGGAGTGGTGGGGTCGGAGAGTGTGGCTTGGAGGGTTGGGAGGGGTGGTGTTTCGAACGCCATGGTGAAGGTGAGAGATGAATGAAGGCAAGAAAAGAGAGGCCGTGATTTCCCGCCATGTACTCGATTCCCCGCCATTTCTCCCATTCCGACCCTCACCTGGGATCAAAACCATGGCATCCAAAACTAAACGCAGCAGCAGCAAGGAAGATCACATCGGTGAAAAGCACATCCGTCGCTCCATCTCCGTGAGGTTCATTCGTCATTCCGGTGAGTGCACACGAGGAAAATATGCAGTGCCCGTTCCAGCACGATGTGTGTCGACTTCCTCTCACTTCTCTCAATGCTTTTACCTTCACTTGGAATGATTGCGCAGAATCTCAAAACAATCAAGTGTATCGTGATGCACGTCGGATTTACAAGGGCGGCACTCCCGAATTTGATCTCGAAGTGAGTTCTCTGTTCTCTCTGAGCCTATCGAGTCTCTAGAGAGAATAGCACGAGCCCTGATCAATGATCATCTGACTAACACATCTCACATGCTTTACCAAAAGGGATGGACCGAATACGTAGACTCCCTACGACAAGCCGATCCAGGCCTTTCCTCCATCGGTCACATCCAAGCACGAAAGCTAGGCCAATACCTCGATCGACATCTCAAGAATCAGGCCTCGTCACCGGTATCCTTCATTGTCAGTCCTATGAAACGAACCATTGAGACGATTCTGCCTACTTTGAATGCATTGCACCGACCACCGCAAAACAATGCCAATAACAATCAAGAGAATGACAACGGCCATACTCCATACAATGTAATCATTCATGGATTCTACTTTGAAAGCGAAGGATGCCATACACGCGAGGTAGTCGAAAGCGGTATGAGCCCCGCTCAAATTTCATCCTTTATGAATGCTAACAACAACAACAGCAACTCAAATATTCATATACAACCAACCTTTACCGGATTTCCATCCCCAAACAAAGGATGGTACGCCCACGGTACTGCCCCAGAAACACGTCCCGAAAGCGAAGAACGAGCTGCCAAATTCTATTTATGGCTAATCGAATTCCTCGACGAACAACTCTCCATTGCCACTGAAGAAAATCACGAGGACGTATTCGACGCAGGTGTGACATTACCCGAAGAAGAAGAGGAATTAGATCACGATGTATTCGCCGAGAGGGTACGGAGGAGAAGGACGGTAGTTTGTGTTGGTCACGGTGATTTTATGAGTTTGGTATTAAAAAGGATTGTTGCCGGGTTTGGTCATGCTGTGGAGAAGGAGGGTGTGTCGCATAGATCGGCGTTTGTGCATTATAATACTGGGATGACGGAGTGTGAATACTTTGGGAATGGGAGGTTTCTTGTTAGTGAGTTTGATTTGGATGTTGATTGTTGAATGATGTTTGTATCGTGTGTGATTGTTGCTACTTGTGCTAACTGAACTGTACTTGTGTTCTTACTTCTCACACATCATTATAAAGTGTCATCCAATCAAGTTCCACATCTATCCGACCCCCAAAGCTGTCAATACATAACAGGTGGTTCACTCAAAGATGGCTGGAGCTATCTCATGCCCTCTGAAAATCATCTTGATGCAGAAGTAGACATTGCCTATGCAGATGAGATTGCTCCACATGTCAAAGAGCAGACCGAGGCTATGCGCAGCTTGTACCTTGATAGGAGTACTTCCAACATTCCATTGGATGAGACTGTCAATTCTGTAGCTACAGATAGAGATAGTTCAAACGAAGTTACAATCGTGGTCAAGCGTGGCTTGCAGGTTGTGGGGTGCGCGTCCTTGGACGAAAGTACTGGAATCGTTCATGATGTGGTTATCAGACCTTCGGCTAGGAAAAGTCAGGTGGGAGAGAGTTTGATTGAGGCGGTCGTGAAGCATGCCAAGCTGTCGAAAGATATTGATACACTGATAGTGCAGCCGAATGCGGATGGTAAGGAGTTGTTCGAGAAGATGGGATTTACTGCTGTTGGTGAAGGTGTGAATTCGGGTACATCTTATGCCAGTGAAGTGGTTAGAATGGAATGTAAACTGTAAATTTAGCAGTTTGCTCTCCAATCATAGTGACTGTTCATGCCTTTTATCACTGCGTTGAATTGATGCAATTCATCAGTGAATGCTCACTTAATTAACATTCTACTCGATGCAACAACCCATCATAAATGCTCCCATCACAATTCACTCTTTCAACTCTCATACACCCATGAATCAACAGTCTTTCCCCAATCATTCACACCTTCAGGGAACCACATTTCCAATTCATGAGCCGCAGCCTCTGGTGAATCACTACCGTGGCAAATGTTTCTGTGAAAAGATGTTTGAAACAGCAAAGGTGAATGTGTATTTAGTAACGGCTGTCGACAGCCTCAAATCAAGAGAACAGGTAGCATCAATACAGATACTACAAGTACAAGTACAAATTCAACACCACGACAAACACACTGACCTTCCAAGATCAATCGAATAATCACCCCGAATACTCCCCGGCTTACTAGCTAAAGGCTGCGTCTCCCCCAGCATCTGACGCCCTTGTTTAATGATGTCTTTACCCTCCCAACACATGCAAATGATGGGCCCAGAAGAGAAGAATTGGCAGAGGGATGGGAAGAATGGTTTTTTGGAAAGGTCTTTGTAGTGAGTTTGGGCCATTTCCATTGTGGGCCAGACCATTTTACTGTTGTTGAATATGATAGCGAATATTGTTGTCAGAGTTTCGAATTCGATGCGGTAGATTCAGAGAGTATGGACATCAGTAGTACTTACAGTCCTACAAGCTTGTATCCGCGCTTTTCGAAACGAGCAATCATATCACCTGTAAGAAACACAACGATTCTTTGTAGTTAGATCAAATTTCTCTCATGTATTCAATCATCAATGAATTCACACCAAATACAATAGAGAGCAATACACTAAGTGCACATCACAGCAAACAAAATACTCACCAACCAATCCCCTCTGCACACCATCGGGCTTGACAGCCAAAAATGTTCTTTCGCGATTGGTACCGGGAACTCCGTAGACGGGTACCTTGTCGCATTTGGTGCTTTTGAGCAAAGAAGAAGACGTGTAGGCCACGGTCGCTGTTGCGGCTCCGAGGAGGGCTAGGGTGGCGGAGGAGTTGCCGGTGGTGGAACGTGCTGTTGCTGTCTGTAAAGAAGTTTGATTTAGCCGAGTAAGGCAAAATAATGTGTTAGATTTGTCAGTACTTGTTGAGTTTGGATGAATCTTGAATCAACGTCATCTTGTGATAGACCAACTGATCAAATAACGATCTAAGGCAAAGCAAGAATTAAGACGTACCGAAGCAGCACGAACAGAGGTAGTACGGAGAGCAGCCCTGCGGGATGCGGTGGAGGCTAGAGAACGGGTGGCGACGAACATGGTTGTCGATTTGGAATGAAGATGGATTGTGTGATGAGATGCAGCTCATGTGTGGTGGGTGGTTGCGGAGTGGAGAGAGGTGCAGGATCTTTCAATCATGAGAAAGATCCTGAAAGATCCCTGCAGTACGTACGTGTTTGAGGGGTTCAAACGTACCCTTTATGATGGATAGGGGCCAAGTAGGTCCCTAATATCAAATTTTCGGGCGCAATGCGAACCGCTTGGTATTTTGCATTTTGCACTCGTCCGCCGTTGCTCTGCACTATAAGTACATTATTATTGGGCCGGCCTGGTTGTTGGTTGCTGCACTGCTACGAAGGCATCCTCCTCTCTCGAGTTAGCGTCTCCATCGCGTAGCTTCACCAGCAGCGCCTAACAAATCCTGCAGTTGTCACAAAGAGGGCATTACGAAGAGCACGGAGAGCCACATCACGCGTCAACATGAACACATCCAAACTAACCGCCCTCCGTAAATCCACCGCCCCGTACCTGCCCCCGCCGCTCCTTCGTCTCATCCATGCAATCGATGCCTACGCTCATCTCTATCATAGCTCTTCATCCACAGACGATGATACCAATGAATTCAACGAAGCAAGCATGAAGATATTATCATCCTTACTGATGGCCTACCTTCTATACCAGTGTATCAAATTGTCCTACGAGCTGTTTGGAGGCAAACGATGTACAGTCCATTTACAAGATGATTCAGTGTTGAAACATCTCGGGGGAGAAACTAACTACTACGGGGATAACGATGTCAATAGTAACAGGGGATTCAAGTTTGACGATACTGTACTTTTATGGGGAGAGATGAATTCCGGCAAGACTGCCTTGTTGCATCGGCTGCTGTTTGATCATCATAATCGCAAAGCAAACGACGATGCTGCCGAAGAGTGGGAATTACCAATGACTGTTGCAAGCATGGTAGCCAATGCAAT
This sequence comes from Cyclotella atomus, assembly GCA_036939935.1. Lineage (NCBI taxonomy): Eukaryota > Bacillariophyta > Thalassiosirophyceae > Thalassiosirales > Thalassiosiraceae > Cyclotella > Cyclotella atomus. The sequence goes on from JALLPI010001465.1 coordinate 7,739, forward strand.
CTACCTCACTGCCACAAACAACAACACCAACAATAAAGACAATGTAGTTCGAATCATTGATTATCCGGGACATTCTTCCCTCGCTTCGCAATTCACACCGCTGTTATCTCCAACCACCACATCTCGACTGGTATACACTGTGGACGCTACTCAATCTATCGTCGAATCGGTGGAACGACTGTATCGTTTTATATTGGTCCATCCTTCTGTACGAAGATGTTACTCAACTGCAGACAGTAAAAGTAATAGGTTGGATGTATTGATAACATGCACCAAAACCGATTTGAAAGGAGCAAAGAATTACAAAAGGATCAAGATACAGATGAGGAATGAGATTGAGAGGTTACGTAAGGTTGATGAGGCTGTAGTGTCACTGCAATCAGACCAAAATGATAATAACAATGAGAGACAGGAGTGGAGATTGAAGGGAAAGAATATTGATTTGGATAATCTTGGAAAGGATGTTCCTGTTCGATTGTACTTTGTGGAGGTTGCATTGGGTAATAATGGTGGTGGTGGATTTGAGGCTGTGAGAGATTTTGTGCTGTTTGGCATTGTGCCGGATAGGGTCAATAAGTAAACTATTGTCATATGTATTTCTTGGCTTTGATGACATTATTTTTTTTCATCCCAAAATCTTATTATGCCAAGCATGATTGATTGAAGAAGAAAAGAGACATCCTGTCAAAGATGATACGAGCTCGAAGTAACTATCTGAACAGATGAAGCCAGTGGCACATCTATCAGTTAAAGTCTATTCGAGAGGTATGTCTATGCAATGTTTTATAAACAACATTTTCATTTGGGAGAAGCCACAGTACGCCAGGTATACCTCTCCTTCTTACCCAACGTAATACACAATTCTCGTCCATTCTCCCTCCCATCCTCTATCGTAAACGTACTATCCTCTACATCCACATCACCGCCCAATGTAGCATCCAACAATATCTCTCCACCAACAGTCACTTTAACACTCTTCATCTTGAAATCCACTTTGCAATCCTTGCTTTTGACTCCATTATCAATAGGAAACCGTAATTCAACCTCATCATCATTTTGACTCCATGAATATTTCTCCTCTTGACCAATCTTTAAATCTTCAATCGTGTTAACATTTGACAAATTCGTAGCACTGACGGATCCACCACCACCGGGTTTTAACGCTGTATCAATCCATTCCGGTAACACTACAGGACTATTATTTGTAGTATCAAATATATCCACATCTTTTAATGTCATACTCTCTCTTTCCCAAATATCCTCCAATTCATTATCGTGATACCGTCCCACAAAGGCATCGCCGTGTATTCCTCCGACGGGAGCACCTCCTATCGATGTCTTTTCGGTGGGAATGGCGTGACCGCAGGAAGTGAGGAGGGAGGTGGCTCGAGGATTGTGCGGTAGATTTTGGAGACGGGCATCGTCGGCGGTGTACATGCTTACACCGCGGTGGGAGTTGCGTGGTGTTGGGAGGGTTAGGGCGGTGATTTCGCAGGTTGCTGATGATTTGGTTGATCTGTCATGAACAAGTTGGGTTGTTGTTGTCATGATCGAGATTAAATGATCAGCATCACAGATAAAAGTAAGATATCAGTGACCTAACACAAATCGATCGCAATAGCCAATGACACAGTAGAAACTCACTTCATAATTTCAATCAATTGATCATCATCCAAGTTACTAAAAGCAGCAGCATTCATTTGACCGGCCGTGGCCATTTGAACTTCTTGACGCATCTTGTCGGCCAGCTGCTTGCGCTGCTCTGGATTGGCCTGTTCGATTGCCTCTGTTTGATAAAAGGACGGCATATGAGATGAATTATATGCAAATGAAAATTGTGAGCAGGTGAATCACCAGTGGCGATGGCAGCAACACATCACGCCACCACTCACCCTGCATGGCCTTTTTGTCACTCCGTTCAAAGAAGTACTGCTTGGCCTCCTTCTGTAATGCATCGTCGCTCAGACCACCGGCTTTGGAGGCCGTGAGTGTCTGGATTGGGAGGTTGGTGTCAGCGGGAATGAGGAGGTAGGTGAAGGTGCCGCTCATGATCGTTCATTATTTTGATATGTGAGACTGCGCCTGACTGCACTTTTGTCCCGGGATTTCCCGCCAGAAAGATTTTAGAAGATGCAGCAATGATGCGTTGAGCCGGCGAGCAAGGCTGAGCTTTATCCCCACACTCAAAGCCATGAACAACATCTTCGACCTAAACACCACCAACCTAACCTCCAATACCGGCCTCGACTACGGCCTAATCCAGCGCTACATCCCCTCCTACGTCCGAGAGGGATCATGGCAGCCATGGGATCCGGCGGATGGCGAGCCCTGTCCTGCCGGCTTTACGTGTGCCGTGATTGGGGACAGTTCGTTGGGTGCCTTTTCTTGTGATGAGAGTGAGTGGTATGTTGTTGATGTGGATGTGTTTTGTTGCCGTGTAGATGTAAATGGGTTTGTCCCAACTGGATGTGTGTGCTAGAAATACGCTGATACATTTCTAATTGAAATTCTTACGACTACTTGGAATTGTCGCATGCACAGTGGCTCGAATTGCAGAAGACGAATTTGGATTTGGCAATGTCCTAGCCGGCACTTGGTGCCCTGAGGGAAAGGATGGGGTGTATAATTGTCCCGTTGGATCGTATTGTCCCAATACAGTGAGTGCATTCTTTCTTTCGTTTCGAGGCTTTATATTTTATATTTGTATATTCATATGGTGATTCATCTAATACATGCACACCACACAGACAAGCAGTATACCCTGCCCAGCAGGTCATTTCTGCCCCTACAAAACACTGGAACCAACCTTCATCGGTGGAGCTGTCAAATGCGACCGTTGCCCCGAAGGTGCCGAAACCAAAAGCCTCGACCGCACAGCAATCGACATTATTCAAATAGTAGCATTCCTCCTCCTATTTGTCCTCCTCCTCGGTCTCATTCTCAAACGAAATCGCGACTCCTACAAAGAACAATTGAAGAAACAGTTCCGCATCCGTAGCAAAAGTCAAGTTCAGGCGATTAAACGAGAACACGACAAGTATAAAAGATTGCAACCAAAGTTGGAGGTCATTGCGCAGCGATTAAGCAAATTGCAGAATAATGAAAGCAATAGTAGTGCCACATCACAAGATAATAGCATCAGTATGACATCTCCGCGAAGTCTTCACGATCGAAAGACTATACTCTTCATTAACAAAGATGGAGATATCATCTTTCATGCCAGTAAATTCTTTGACATACTGGATAAAAACAATGACGGGGTGTTATCCTTCGAAGAAATCAATGCAATACTGTGTTTGGAACAATCACAACTCGCAGCATTTATTGCCTCCATGAGAAGTAATGTGTCCACATCGGATATAGAAGATCCCACAAAGGTCTCCAGATCGACATTCCAAAAATACTTTTTGACCGCATTGGCCAATGCCTCGCAGCTTCAACCTACCGAAGAGGAGGCTGGAGAAATTTTTGATGTTATAGCCGAGGAAGTGGGGATTATTACACCGGGAGGAGGAAATGGAGAGATTGACTCACAGCAATTGTTTCATTCCTACCTTTCCACCTTTTTGAATGATCAACAAATTTATGGGATTGTATCCGGCTTCAAGAGGAGGATAGAGACCAATAAGAGGCAAACCGTGACCCGTAGTATAACAAATGTTGCAGGCCAAAATGTTGTCATTTCACGAGGAGACTTCGTCAAGTGTTATCCCGGATTCTTATCCGAAGTGACGAATCCTCATTATATGAGTAGGAGGGCAACACTTTTGTCGATTCGCGGTTTGGATGCCCAAAAGCAAGAGGGTGGGTTAGATGTTACATTTGAGGATTTAACGTTGGCAGTGCAAGTGGGCAACATTGAGAAGGTGGTAGTGAATAAAGTTTCGGGACGTCTTAGGTCAAATACAATGACTGCAGTTATGGGAGGCAGTGGTAGTGGAAAGTCCAGTCTGTTGAATGCTTTGTGTGGAAGGGCTTTTTATGGTAAAACGACTGGCAAAGTGTTTATTAATGGAAATGAGTCCAAAATTGAAAATCACAAGTCATCTATCGGATTTGTACCCCAGGAGGATATTGTGTATGCTGATTTGACAGTGAGAGAGAACTTGGTATGTGCTATATCTTTCGTGTAATGATGTTTCGGAGTGGCACACTATTCAACTCATAACTTGTCTCGCACCAATGCCAACCTTTCAACTGCAGATTTATGCAGGTAGATTCTACCTCCCCAAAGGGACGAGTGCCGCAGATATTGAAGAATTAGCTGATGCAACAATGGCATCTCTTGGTTTAGCACGTATTGCCAACTCTCTGGTTGGTGATGCAACCCGCAGAGGCGTGTCCGGTGGCGAGAAAAAGCGGGTCAACATTGGAGTTGAGCTGATGAAGCAACCAAAGATCTTATTCTTGGATGAAGTGAGTAAATAGTTTGGATCAAAGTCTATTATGAGCTTGTGTACGGTGGATTTACATTTTGTCTCTTGTTGATAGCCAACAAGTGGTCTGGATTCAAGAAGTGCATTTGTTGTGATGGAGAGCCTGCAGCGCCTATGCAAACAAGGGATGACGGTAGCATCGGTAATTCATCAGCCTCGCACTGATATTTATGCCATGTTTGATAGCCTCTTTTTGTTGGGAGTGGGAGGGTGCACCGTGTACCACGGTCCAGCACTGGAATGTAAAGCTTACTTCCAAAGTCTCGGGCATCACTTGAAAGAAGGCGATTCTCAGGCTGATTGGTTTCTGGATATCTCAAGTGGAGATATAGATGCCGGTGACGTCGAAGAAATTGATCGTGACGAGAACGGTGGTACGATTGTCGGCAACAGCTTGATTGGACACAGCTTTGATTCCTCTGCAATCCACGGCAATGTAGAACTAGAACGCGAGACTTTACTACACAACAATGCATCCGAAGTCAGCAGCATATTGAAGGCACAGCAGAATCGAGAGCTTCTTTACGCGCAATGGATTCGTTATTTTGACACCATTCCACTAGCCAAAAAAGAGATGTATTATCTCCCACCTAAATCGTTCGAGCTTCCGGTTCCTGTCGAATCTGTGTCGGCTTGGCGACAACTCATTGTCCAACTACGCCGTAACTGTTTGCTGTCATGGAGGAATCGAGTTTCCCGATTTGTCGACTTTGGAATCGTCATTATCGCTGTATTTGCCATCACATTACTGGGCGGGGTCGATCATAAATCCTTCGATTACGATCCTACCAAACTTCTTTGGATTAGCTTCATATCTTCTGACAGCGACGCAGCAGCATTCCTTCAGCCGCAAATTTTCACGTATGCATATAAAGGCCTCAATGCCCTGTCAAACTATGCAATGATGGTTGGTCTGATCTTGTCCGTATTAGTTGGACTCAATGCCACCAAAATATTGACATACAATAAGCTTGAGTTCTTTAGGGAGGCTCAAAGTGGTCTGAATGTAACCAGCTTTCTTATTGCGGCAAGTATAACATCAACTCTTGAACAAGGCGTCATTGCCGTCGTTGGTGCATTGATTGCCTATCTAGTGCTCACCCCATCGAGCACCTACTTGGTGTATCTGGCATACTTTCTTATCAACACTTGGCTTTCGGTGGCGTGGGCGCATCTGTTAGCGATTATCGTTCCCATCCAGAGTGTTTCAACCGTGGTTGCTTTCTTTGTAAGTATCTTCCTCTTTGTGGTTGTCATTTGTGGTACTCTCGTGCCCGTCTTGATGTCTCTATTCTAACTTTTCATGTGCGCTTCTCGAATCATAGAATGCTGCACTGGGATTACTCTTTTGCGGCAAGATCACTCCAGGGTTGTATACCAGCATATACAGCAACCCTTTTTTGGCAGTATTTTCCGGAATATTCAGTCCACTTTACTTCTTTGTCGAGGGCATGTGCGTATCCGAAGCCAAGTGCTTTCCAGTCCAGAGCGGTTACACGGTGTCTTTGAATGCATTCAACTTTCCAAATTTCAAAGAATCATATTCCTATTGGTATGAACTTACTTATATGGCACATACAGATATTGAAGATGCCTTGACTCATGAATGTGAGGGATGGTATTGGTGGGTACCAGCTGCTATTGTTGTTGGCCTTCTGATTAGACTTGCAGGTTGTATTGCCATCAATTTTTCTGACAGATCAAAACAGGGGAAGAAATCACTGTGGACTGAGCTGACAGATAGTTCCGAATCACGTGTGCCTTTGGTTGTTTCTGGGGTATTGATTTTTATAGCCTTTTATGGGCTCTTGGCCCTGACTTGTTGGCTGATTGTGAGGAAAGGGCCTACACCTAATCTCGATGAATATGGAGTGTGAACTTGAGAAATGATATCATGAATTCTTGGTGGTAGGAGTTAAATATACTGTGGCATAAGTTGGCATTCCAGTGTTATAAGGATATTTTGTGCTTGAGCCTCCGCATCTCTGTTCCAGAGGTAAAGCTAGTAGGATTATTACAGTTGACACGAGATCCTCCCATCAGTAGTGCTTCAGAATAGTGCCACAGTAAGTTATTGAGTGATATGTTGATGTTGATCCATGATGCTTAAGGCAAGTGTGTCATTGTTCCCGATCCTTATTATGTTTGGTTTTAGCATTTATCAAGAACTGGTAGATTTTCCTTATATCAGTACCTAGGCTCAAAGAAAATTTCTGTCAGACAAAGAGCTCTTGAGAAATTTATGTGCTCTCCATCAAAAAAGAAGAAACTGAGTCATCGGTAGGTTGAGGTAGGTAGTGGTTTAAATTCAAAGAAGAAAAAATTCTTAAGAGGTTCCACAACTCATTTACATCTATTCAACCATCTCTTCACTCTGTCACAGTCTCCTTTTGGTTTTGACCGCAAGGGATGGGGGCCCAACTTCTACTTCTAAATCTTAATGGCTTTATTCCAATATAATGTTTCAATTTTCTTGCAACCACTGTAAGGATTAATGATAGTGTCATCTGTGTGAAATAGTTGCAGTTGCAGTTACAGTTGCAGTGGAAATAATGTTCATCTAATATTTTTTAGTTCACACAATCTTGATTTTCAATCCACCAACAAAATAAAAGTTACTTTAGTAAGTTATATCGGTATTACCCCTCCTCCATGGGATTTGATTTGGACAACTACAAGATGAGTTGTCATGGTCTTCTCTAGGCCAACACGGTGGCTACGGTCGCCAACCCCTCAAGGGATTCCAGCGGTGGCGGAAACGGTAGTAGAGGGGCTGCCTGAGCTCCCCAATCCTGTTATGGACTTGTGGATGCTGAATGAACCAGTGCCTACAATGCAAAGATCAGATGATACTCGTTTGAATTGATTAATATTTACCACAAGCAGAGCTGATGACAGCCTGCAAAACGACAGCAATTGCCACCAACAAGATATGGTGATAAAGAATAAACTACATGAACGGTCGGTCTATGGGCTGGGCCTGCAAGAATAGAATAGTGACATTGATGTTACTCG
>JALLPI010001469.1:0-16272 GCA_036939935.1 Cyclotella atomus
ATGGTGTGTTGGATGTAGCGTCGACGATGGCAGTGTTTTGCATTTTTGATGTGTGTGCAAACATCGAAAAGCGATGTAACGGGACATCCAGGTGTGGTAGTGCTTTTCATATTCGATGTTCGCAAGATACACGTGTATTTTTTGGTCTTGAGATGGGCACTATTCACATCACGTACGTTTCATTGCTTGTCACATCATCCTCGTGACCGTGGGGTTTTCTATTATTGGGTTGATGCAGGTAATTATGTGTGCATCAGAATGGCTTGCTTCCAGAAAATTTGTATATGGCTGATCTGCAGTATTACTTGATGTGTGTTTGACAGTTGCTTGCGTTGAAGGAGTTGAAGCACGACAGACTTATTAATGTGGAGGTTTGTGCTGCTGTTTGAGGTTACACACTGCATTGTCATGATTTGTCAAAGCTGTTCTTTCATTGCGTCTAGCATTGCGTGTGGAGGAGGGGGATGCCTGTGGTAAGCAAAGTCACAGTTGGGCAGCTGGTACTTGTGCGGAGGTGCTGGCGAACCTGGGGCGAGTTGATACTTTGATTGAGAGACAATGTGGCCTCATTGTTTGGGCAGGAAAAGCAGCCAAGTATTGACTGCCATTCGGGCAAATGACACCCAGGAGTCAAGGGTTAATTGGGGGGTCTCTGAACTAGAATCAACAAATTCTGTTCCAAGTTGGGGTTGCTTAAATGGGATTGGTTGTCAAACTATGTCGTTGCACGTTGCTGCCATTGTCTGCTTTGGCTTTGGCCGCAGTTACACTCCAAACTGGCGAGAGCTCTACTGTGTGGGCATAAGTCACCAGATATCTCTCGTTGGGGCCCATACGCCATTTCAGCAATTGTGGCCTTCTTTTCCAGTGTACATCTCTTATGGAAGTATAGGAGCCCTAACACCCGTCACGTCCGCATTCGTGATAGAGGAGAGAAAGGGAAAGGGAAAGGGAAAGCCCCCAATTATGTTGTCAGTGAGCTGCTTGTGATATCTCAAAGTAGTGGTACTGTGGCTGGCTTGGTTGCTCGTTGCATCAAGCTGTAGGTTTTTGTGTTGATGCCGAATGCCGAATGTTGTGTATCGTCATCTGTCTTGTACTATTACGTCCTCCACTCAGAGCTATAAAGACGAGGAAGTACGGTAAAATAACATGTAGCCCCAAAAGGGTCACTGATGCGCCCCAGGTCTTTGTAAAAATCGTTAATTGATTGTTTTTTCATGACGTGGAAATGCAAAAAAGGGCCGGGTTGTGCCCCGTCTCTCTTTCCCCAACCTTCCATCTGTCAACGGGCACGTCTTCATCTTTGCAAGTAATCATGTCTTCGCATCGGCCAACATTGGCATTCACTACAGCAGCTATCTCTGAGCTGATGATGCAGCAAGCCTTCCAAAGGGATGTTCGACTGCTGCAAAGCAACAGCGGCCGATGGCGCGTGCCAGATGGTGGCTCTGGCCGGACGAATTAGATCGATATCACGTTGCAAGGAGTGAATTTGTACATGAACCGATGGTAAGCAACGAGGTTTGTTCTGTTGTTTGAGCAAATATTTTGATTTATCTTAACTGTACTGTGTAATTATTCATGCTTGCTAGGCTGCTTTCTACAGCAACATCTCCTTTATTATCAACTCTCTTCTGCATTAACATGCACGAGGCTTTTTATTCATATTCATATCAACAAAGGCAAGTAAAAATGGCTAATAGTGTTTAAGATGGGGGGAACCGGAATAATTTGATTGTATGAATTGATTTGTTCTATATGAATGTTATTACATAATCTAATCATCATTTGTATCTTGGCCATACAGCTTCTCTTCCCAAGCATCGTGATATTAACCTCTGGGCAACCACCATCTCTCCAGCACGCATGATGTCAATCAACACTCGCTCTCCACCTTTGCTGAAGTCATTTTCATGAGGTAAGAATGCAACAACTGCAATGCACAGTGTCTTCTCTGCTGAGTTTTTGTGATGCTGATTGTGATAGTTTGGACTGACACCTTATTAGGGCACCCATTTGTTGTGTGACCGAATGACGAGGCACGAGGCAGTAGAACCACTTCTCGTCCATGTGGATAAAGAGTATCCGTGTCTTTGGCCAAAAGAGTTTGGCACCTTCCCAAAACAAAAGGAAGCGGATCAATCAGCGGTAGCGTTGCTGGTTGCAATTCGGTGGATGTGTATTTTGCTCCAACTGTACTCATCACATGTGTTTCAGTTGTTGCTGCACAAGCAGGCTGCACTCGATTGGCCCCTCCGGCCAAAGAGTGACCTCCCCCAATATCTTGGCTGGTAGCACTGACAGTCTCCCTCCGAAAATAAACTCAACCAACACATGTCCACAATTTTGGTGGTTGAGCTGACAAATGTAGGCTTGTGTGTCCCCCCTCATGTGCTGGTGTTCCACGCTCATTGATCTTGACCACTTACACTAAATTGCCCACAGAGAGAAGCTGCGGTTTGTCCATTGCCGGTTCATTTCTGTTCCAAAGACGAGGGGGAGGAGTAGTGCCACACTGCTGCTGGTTACGATGATGTAGAGATAATGAAATAAATATCCCGAGCACCACTGAACCACACTGTCTATCACTAGAGTTAATACTGCTAATTATCCTGTGAAATACGGCGTTGTTTTGATCGGAAGAGGATGGCTATCGGTCGAGACGTAATTGTCACTGAGCAAAATGTGAGGGACGCGCCGTCGGCCGATGGAAGGTTGGGGAAAGTGAGATGGGGCACAACCCGGCCCTTTTGAGCGTTACTACGTCATGAAAAAATTATCAATAAACGATTTTTACAAAGACACGGGGCGCACCAATGACCCTTTCGGGGCTACGTCTTATTTTACCGTACTTCCTCGTCTTTATAGCTCTGAGTGGAGGACTGTTACTGTTACTGTTAACAACTCCGACTGAGTGGCGAGGAGTCTAACAATACTAACAGTTGTGTATCTACGTCAGATTCTATTACTTCTATCTACAGTAAAGCTATTCTACGACTGCGAATACCGTGCCAATCACCCGCCAATTTCGTGAGAAGAAAGAATCCAGAAAGAGCTACGTGAACGTGGTCAGCATCGCAGCGATTTCCAAGAAGGCAGGAGCACGCAAGTACACGAATGATCATTGCTGACGAAGTGCAAGCGTTGCGGTTGAGCTCGAAAGTTGATGCACTCCCTCTGGAACCATTTCTGGAACGAGGTTCGTGTGTGATAAATCTTCATCATTTGCAAATCAACTTGGTGTGATCTTTCACAACTAACCCAACGCCATAACAGTCATCACAATACATAACCAATAATCAATTGCACATAGAACGATGAAGCTCCCTACCTTCTTAGCACTTGCTCTCTTACGCCAAGCCAATGGTCTCTCCTGCCCTGAGCTCACCAATTCAGAATCCATCACATCAACTCTGACAATGTACTACGCTGTCGTCACATCGGCAATTGAACCAAGCATCCTCTGTGCACGTCTCGAATCCGAGTCCGAATCATGGGTAGCAGTCGGTATCAACCCCTCAGGCGAAATGATTGGCGCCGATGCAATCATCGGCCTCCCCGACGACGGTACCGTTAAGAAATATGTACTGGAAGGCAAATCCATCGATGCTATTGTTGAGATGGATGGCTCTGCACAGACATTGATGGATACCAGCATCACTCAAGAGAATGGAATGACCATCATGTCTTTTACCAAGTATTTGGACGAAGACCAATATTCAATTAGTGAAGGTGCCAATACATTCATTTATGCCGTTGGATCTGGCAACGAGTTGAATTATCACGCTTCACGAGGAAGTTTCACTTTGGAAGTGGAGGCAGCGGGTGCTGCTTCCACTTCGTCGACTACAGGTGCTACTGTGATTGAAACACTGCCGACACCCACATCTACCACTGGTGCAAGTTCAACTGTGGCTTTAGTTTCTACAGATACGACTGCTGTCGTCTCCCCAACTTATTCGCCAACCATAGGTGATGACAATGTTACGTTTGCACCCACTACTGTTGGCACTGCAACAGTTGACGTGGGCGCCACACCGGCTCCATCTGTGGTTTCTAAGCCCCTCATGCGTACTGCCGAACCTACACTTGCTTCAGGAGATGATGGTAGCATCGTGGACTGGAACCAGACGGATGACATGGTGGACTCAAATGAAACCAGTACTGCATCAAGTACAGCTGCTGATAGCACCGAATCCTTCGGAACGACCAGTACAGCTGCTGCAGGGAATGAAACTGAAAGTGAAACTCCCAGTCCTACCGTTGTAGGAGCTGGGGGTGACAGTGCCCAGCCCACTTTTGTTTCGACCTCCAATGCTACTGCTGCATCTGCATCCAACTCCACCTCAGATGCCACTACGAGTGACAAGGCTGGTGCCGAAAATGCGGAAAGTGCAACTCAGCAGGAGTTTAATGGTGCCACTTCAACACTGACAAGTGTATGTAGTCTGTTTGCTGGCTTTGTTGCGTTGGTGACTATGATCTAGGGTGAAGCAAGTTATGCAGCATTAGGATATGTGTCTTTTTGGATTGAATAAGATGAAGATTGTAAAGAGAGAAGATTAACCTATGTGAAATCAGGTTGAGCATGAGAGATACGTACACTTTCAAAAATTATTACTTATTCACAACAAGGACATCGCCAAAAAGGAGAGATCCGATGTGCTCCCTATCCTCCTTCACAGCCAAGAAATACAACGCATCCTCATTTTACAACTTTAAAGCCAACATGGACACACCGATCACTTCCAGAGCATCACTTGCCACTGATATTGCCACAGAAGTCCGAGAGAAGGCTCTGGAAAAGCTAAAGCTTGACGATGATAAACACGAGTGTAATCATGTAATTGGTGCAATTAAGGCATTTCTCGTTACTAATGGCGAGATCCTGGAGCGTTGCAAGGAATCAAGGGTAATCAAAACCTCTCCCTCCGGACCTAATCGCCAGGGACTCAGGCCCGCCATACCCTCCAGCCTCAGCAGTACCTCCAAAGCTGCAAAAAATTTTATACGGCTTCACTTGCAAAAGAACCAACTATAGTACAATCAAGGTGTGCACTGTAGACAGCAATCTTGAATTTGTTGCTCTTCCTCGTGTTGAGCATGTAACATTTGATGCTACGCCACTTTATCAACTTACGCAAGATATGAAAGAGTTCTCTCTTTGCGAGACAAAAAAGTTTGATCCTGACGGCTTCATCAACTTTGAATCTTACTTTAATGATTGCATGCTACTTCATGACGATATTTCCTTGCCGCTGCTCGTACGGCTCAAGCATCACCTTGAGCTTGTACAAGTGTGTTTGGGAAGAATTGAACATTAGTTAATGGTAATGGAGGCACAAGATATCATCAATTCAGTGGAGTCAACATTTGTTCGTCTCTATCATTTGAGGATGATCCGTTTCTATTTACCTACGTTTTAATGCGGGTTGCGTTTCCGGGCAAGCTTCAAATCACTTACAACCTATCCAATGACAGCGATAGAGCCAACTTCAAATGTATCAACTTCGTGTCTCCGGGCAATGAAGATGACCTTACTGTAAAGGCTACCAATGCTTGTCGCAACTTAAAGCGCGGCTTCGTTTTACTTTTACCTCAAGCCTCAAGCTTCTGTTCGATATTATTGATGTGTGTATCTGATAGGTGTTTAGGATTCAACATGAGCCTTCTGTAATATGAAGTAAAAGTGTGGTATGCGGAGAGTTCGGCTGATATCATAGCTTGGCCAGGAACTAAAAACTATTACTAATAAGTACAATTGAAGTTGTTAGTGAAAGTCAATACGGCCCTCTAGTTCAGGATGCCGACAGGTGCAATAGTTTAATGCAGTCACTTTAACTCATTTTCATTTGTCTCTAGCTTACAAAGCATGTATCATCTTCCCTGTGGCACGTCAATCTACGGCGGCTTTCTAAGATTGGTTATGGTCGGTACTTCTTTGCTTTTAATACCTATGGATACTCAGCTACTATGAATATTTACTTTTATGTGAAACAAAAGTCAATCAATGAAATGAAAATATTCCTGCATGACCACTCCAACTTTTCAGTTGTGGGCTTTGACCCTCGTTTCAACTCAAAGTCTAGCAAGATGAACGAACCTAAGCCTGAACCTACTATTGATTTCGTCTCCGAGATGAGAGCATTTGTGCTCAAAGACTTCCCAACCGAATCGGAAGAGTTTGTTGACCTTATCCATGCTATTGATACAGTTGGTGGTTTACTTGCCGCAAACAAAGAGATACTTGAGCGGTGCGAAGAATCAAAGCTCGATAGTAGTCGTGCCAACTTCTTCAAATGCAAACGAATCAACTACAACACACTTAAGATAGGCACCAATGACGGGCATGCCACCTTCAAGACATACCCTTGGATCGAGGCAGAAGATTTCGATATTACACCATTAGTTGAGCTCCCATTACGACTTTGTTTGCTTGAGCACAAGAACGACGATCATGGCTTCATTGATTTTGGCGAACTCTTTTCGAAATCAATGGTGCTCCATCCTGATGTCCTGTTGCCGTTTCTTGTGGCCTTTAAGGCACACCTTGAACTTGTTCAGGTGTGTCTAGGTGCAATAGAAGAGTGGATCATTCAGTCTCAGGACAATGCACACTTTCTAGAGTCTACGTTTGGATGGGAGTTGGCGCATAAAAAAGAGAAAGAGTTGAGAACATGGGCAAGTGATTGGTTCAGATTGACGAGGGTTCCATTTGAAGGTAATTTGGAGGTTTCATTCAATATAATGAATCAGGATGATAGAGTTAAGGTGCGCAAGTATCTTGAATTCGTTATCTCCATGCAGTGTGAGTAAGAACGAGTTGCATTTGGGTTAGTAGAACAGTCACTATGTGTCCTTATTGACCTATGATGACAAGTCAGCAGGTGTAAAAGGTATTACCTGGTAATGTTAAGATAGTCCTCTTACTATGAGCATTCAATTCAATCTATGCAAAGGCTTGCTTGACTAAACAAACATGCTTTTCACATTGGAGGAGGTGGTGGCGGCGGCGGATGCATCATTTGCTGCTGATGCTGAAAAGGCAGAGGTGGTGGTGGAGGTGGCATTGGCTGTGAAGTCAAATCATAAGTACGGACGTTTAGTTTGACACACGGGTCATCATCAAGTCTGTTATCAATATTGTACTATATACTACTCACCATTTGCAGACCATAATTAGCCATGGGAGGCGGTGGAGGAGGCGGCATCATGGCTGGAGGCATGGGAGGAGGTGGCAAGGGAGGCGCCATCGGAGGTACAGGCGGTGGAGGAGGCATAGGATTTGCTAAAAAGAAATCAAGTTGATGATTTTGATGAGAACACGAAATTTACATGTAATGAAACATTAGACTTGATTTTGGAAGAACTCACCAGCAGGTTGTTGTGGCACTTGACCAGCACTCGTAGCAAACAAAGTATTTGCAACCTTCTGAACCCCTCTCTCTCCCAAACCAGTCTTGGTTGCCAAGAACGTCCTATGAGGATTAGCAGCAGCCAACATTCGTTCTGCTCTACTCCCATGTCTCTCAGGCATACCTCCAGGGCCTTTGCCCCCCTCTGCAACCATATCCCCACCATCAGATGTAGACCCCTTCTTAAAAGCATATTGCACAGTAATCTGCCTGTTACATAAATACTGATTGTGCATACACTCAATAGCCAAATCACTAGCCTCGAACGAATCATAGCTTACGAATCCAAACCCCTTACTCTGATTGGTCATATCATCTCTCATAATCTTGGGAGGTCTCACGATAGTTCCAAACGCCGAGAACGTATCATACAGCAATTTATCATCGACATCATTAGGATCCAGATTACCGATGAATAAATTGGCACCTACATCCAGACTAGATCCAGTACCTGCCTTTTTATCCAAACTGCTCTTATTGACTCTTAAAGGCCTCCCGTATAGTTTCACCATGGTCATGATGGTAATGGCGTAATCTGCATCGACTACGTCCAAGAATTCGATAAAGCCATAGCCAGCGTGTAGGCCCGTTAATTTATCTTTGGGCATGTGGACGGAGGTGACGCGACCTATTTGTGTGAAGAGCTCTACTAGGAGATCTTCGGTTACTTGGGGATCGAGGTTACCCACGTAGCATGTTGCTTCTTGGTTGCGGTGCTCGATTGTCGAGAGGGTAGACGCCATGGTGATGGGGTTGCGAGATGCGAGAGTGAATTAGATGTGAGGTCAAGTTCAAGCGAAGTCTATCTACCTCATAGATGCTATTACGTAGATAGCTCTGGCAGGTATTATACCTCTTTCCTTTTAGCCAGTTTTTTCAATTCAATTTCAATTAAATGATTGATGCTATTGCTATCACAATTGCAACAAACACACGTGTCTATCAATTGGCAGGTCTTGCCCTTAACAATAAAACAAGGCAGGTCCAAAGCTCTGCTATTGCTATGTTTTTTCATCTTACAAAAGCAGCCATCAGAGCCATGAGCCATCAGACCAGACATCAGACACTTTCACCTGGAGAGGATTTAAATTACACAGCCCACAGCCACAGTCAGAACTTATACTCACAAGAAACAATCATGTACAACAGCTTTGATTTTGATGTAGATGTAGGTGCAGGAATCATGCGATTGACTACCCATCGTTGCCCTCTGAGTCCCGGGAAAGTTATCAAGTGCTCTCAGTGAGCCAAAAATGCCTTGTAGCAGTAGAAGTAGACAAACAAGTGCATTTGGCCTCGAACTTGATCCTTCTAAGAACATCAGTCCCAGTTTATCTCATACTACCGTAAAGCATGGAGAATATATGAACATGGAAATGTCTCAGGATACTATTAGATACCGATATTTGGAGTTATACAAATCTCCACCACTTAAGAATAATATCTAACTGAAAACACCATTGTAATCATCTTGTCAAGACAAATCCAGTGGTGTGCTGGTCGACTATTGGGCATAATTGAAACATAAAGATGCTCGGAGTAGAATGATCTTATAAACTCGCACTCTTATGCTCCGCGCTTTACGGTAATACTATGTCATCTGGATTGAGAGACAGTCTGCCTACAAAAAAGCTTTTAGATCAATATCAAAGCGTTTAAAGATGGTAGAGCTGAGAGCTACCATAACAGGATTCCTGAATTTACAATATAATGTAGACCTGCATTGACCTCTTAAATGAAAATGCTGCATTATTCAATAATATTTGCTACATTGTTGGTGTTGAATGTTTTCATTGACGTACCATACTGCCTGGGAGCAGCATTCGTAATGTAGTTGATAAATAGATTGAGTGTGCCTTACTTGGCAAGGAAGTGTGTATGAGTAAACACATACTAAAGAACTCTGAATACTGAGGTTGAAAATAACAAAAGCTTCTTCAATAGTCTCATCAGATTACTCTGTCCTTAGTAGAAAAAAATTTCAGACAAAATGATGGCTTTACTATGACTCTTCTGGGGCCAAAAACTGTTAAGTACCTCTTTCTCAGCAATCACGTCTTTGTAAAATTTGTAAACAAACACTTTGATTAAATGCATACAGTGTCACTCTTGTCAACTTCAATACCAGTTGCATCCATTGGTGCTTCTACTGCATCTTCGTTCTCAGCTGCATTCTCAGCTGCATGTTCCGTTGCATGTTCTGTTGCATTTTCACTTGCGGCCTTTGGAGCAATATTGACATTCTTCTCTGCCGACTCCTCGCCCATTCTATTCACCCATTTGTAAATAGTACCACCAACAATAAGACCAGTCCAACATCCCATCCAAATAATGTAAAACCACAACACGGGAGTGTAGTTGGCATTGTCATAGCGCATGTTGTACAGTTTCAAACCTGCGTGCATCTGCCAGAATCCAAACAGAAAAATCATAATACCGGAAATGCTGTGACCAAGCTCCCAAAATTGTCTGAGTTCCGTTTTGGTTGCATCTTCACTTGTCTTTGGGCGAAAGACTCCTCCTGCTACTTGGAATGTTGCGAGTAAAAAGATGGCCAACCCCATCTTGTTATGTGCGTGGTACCAATTCGGAGAGCCCTCCTTCTTGACGGTAGATACTGCCAACGAGAACACGACAAGAGTCAAGAAGTAATTTACCGAGTTGCAGCCGACGTGAATGTAGAACCACCACTTGGTCAAATGTTTGTGAAAGTCTCGTAAAATTGAAGACGTGATTGCCACAGGAGCGCAGATCCCCCAAGATAAAAAGGCAAGGAGTCCGTGCGCAAACCACTTTGATTTGTAACTTGAAATAGTGCTAGTCGATTTCATTGCACTTGCCGCTGCTTCGCTACCTGTACCAGTTGATAAACCATTCATTTGATAAACAGCTTTGTTTGAGCCATGGTACGTCATTTCATTTTGACCATCATTTCCGTGAGCCCAGGTGAAGGTAGATGTGCCGGACAAGCTAATACCGGCTGGTTCTTCATCCATAGGTGACTCTACTCCCAAACTTTCAAAGGTGGTAGTGAACTCCATCACAGTTTGCCCATTGATAAAATCAATAGTGGCATCCTCAAGAACGATGTCTGATCGGGTAATAAGAGATTGATCTTTGCCATTCAAGTAGTACGCTTTTGGTGTAGACAATCCAGGCTCGCCGCTGTAGCATGGTGGCATGCGTTGAGAATTGACTCTGCGCATAATAACAGCACCTATCAATCAAGACTTACATTACAACATGACTTCCAACCATGCTTCCGCTTCCACTAACTCCCATGCTTACCCACGAGTACCCATCCAACTCTAACTGCACGGTGATCTTGCAATTGGCACAGTCGCTGTCTGTGTTACCTTCGGGTACAGTGATTTTATACCTCTTGAGCAA
The DNA here is from genome assembly GCA_036939935.1 of Cyclotella atomus. NCBI lineage: Eukaryota > Bacillariophyta > Thalassiosirophyceae > Thalassiosirales > Thalassiosiraceae > Cyclotella > Cyclotella atomus. Next base: position 10,809 of record JALLPI010001469.1, read on the forward strand.
TTCATCGGAGAGTTGGAGTTCACAAAAGTTTTGGGTGCAATCTACAGAACTTGAGCGAGACGAAGAATAGCAGTCGCCGTTGTGGAAAAGATGAACGAGAAGCAGCGCAGTGCTGAGGATTGACCGCATCATTTGGAGAATCTAATTGTAAGCGACTTGGTATTGTGATGAGATGTCTTAATCAAAACCATACGGTTCATAAAGCACTGGATTTCTTCAGAAGAAAAGCTTGAGTCTTGTGTTCTCACATCATTGGCACGCACTACCACTCTCTATCTTCTCTCCGTGTCTCAGCCGTGGTACCTACATGTTCATATTGTACAGGTAGATAAGATATGCCGCCCGCCATTTTTCACGTCTTTTCCTCCACGCTCCGTCATCATCATCTCTCGCTCACCTACCATGACAACCACTCCAGTCTGCGCCTACTCTCTTGTCAAAGAAGGCACACCATATCCATTCCTAGACTACGACAGCTCCAATTTGCAAAGATGCAGCCGCTGCAAAGGAACTTGGTATGCCAAACAGGATACCCTAAAGAAGCAGTGGAAGATCCATATGAAATGCTGCAAACCTCTCAGCGCCGATACCATTGCAGATATCGAGAGGCGTGATCTTGAAAGAATTGAAGATTATCTAATGGAGGATATTTGCAGGCCTGGGGGCTACCCTGAGATGTATTACATCTTGAAGAGGTTGCTTGTACTCTATGACGACGATGTAGATAGCCGTGCAGAGTCAGCTTGTCGTCTGCCCGGAGCGGTCCGCGGTATTGTGGTCTACCCTCAAATGAGATGATAATGATGGATATGGTTGCCAGTCCCCACATGGCCAATCTATTGTTTGGGGATGAGGAGGATTTGCTCCATCAAAAAACAAGAATGGCGAAGTATGAGCTTGGAAAACTGAACGGACGACCTTCTGATGAATATGTGCAAACAGAAATTTTAAAGAATTAACTATTAGTAAATCCCAAGTACATCATGGTGGTTCCAATGAAGGAATATCAGGGCGCTTTTCCCAGGCGCGGAGCGCCCCTTGACCCAGATTGCACCCCCCCCCCCTCCACATGGGGCCACAGCGCCGGTTGTGAAGGAAAGTCGGCCGCCTGCCTTCTGTTGTTGTTGTTTGGTTTGGTCTGCCTGAAAACATAACCGTCCATGGGTAGATTGTACATCCCTTATATCATCCGAACACCCCTGACGCCTTACTCCCTTTACTCTGAGGTCGACTAGTAATCGAGATAGGTGAGAATTGAGGTGTTGCTTCGTCCGATAGTCCCCCGGGGACAAGTTCACAGCTAGGCTAACCAATAAGTCACCACTCCAACCCTATTTTGATTCCCAGGCAAAGGTTGATGTGTAAGGTTTCCCCCCTCCGCCCTTTGCCTCCGCTCTAAGTTCCGTCGAAGTTTTGTTCCAATCTTCATCTGTCTCGCCAAAGTGCTCCCAACCCAATGACAGTCTCCATTTGCAGTTCCCAGGTAATCATTGTCAATTAACCTAAGATTACCTCAAATACCAACTAGTGGATTCAAAGGTATCTTTTAGTTGTTGATGGATAATACCTCGAGTCAATTGAAGATGGAACCGAGAGGGAGAGACTCAGAGAAGTGGTGGAACGATATGATGTGCTAGAAGAGAACTCGGGCTGGCAGGGGCCTAGTTCCATGTCCTACTGCTACATCTACTTTAATTTGATCATGGCATATGTCATCTGCGCTCAACTGACCATGAGCTCATTGACGATGGCAGGAGACCCTCGCCGCAAGAGTCCTGAGAGTCTCGTTGCAACTGCAGCTTTGAGGAGGGCGATGGAATTGGGGACTGACAAACATGTACTGGCTTCGTGTGGCAATGCAATGGCACCTGCTGCCTGTTTAGCATTGACTGCAGTTCAGAAATACATTGAACTAGACATTGTCGATGGTCCTAATTGTAAAGAACTCGAGATTGTACCGGGGTTGACCTGAGATGGCGCAGTGCGTACTTGCCTGAGTGATTTGCTGGAAAAGGCTGGCAGTTCAATGTACTTGGCGAAATTACTGTCACTTTTGAGCAACATCTTTGAGAAGTTTTCTCCGACGTGGACCACTTCTGCTTTGTTGGAAAGGCGTGCTAAGCTTGTGCTTTGTACTGTTCAATACATTGTTCAAGCTGAAGATGCAGATAGTGATGATGATGACGACGAGATGGACGATATGAGGTTTCCTTGTAGTGATCCTGTTGAAATGCCCAATGTGCCTTCTGAAGATTCTCAATTCTACTTCAGGTAGACCGAAGAAGAGAATCAGAGCATGGCTTCAAGACACCGCTTCTTTTGATTCTAGCGATCATGAAGGCAGTTTGTGGCTAAAAGCAGCCGATGATTGGGAGCTGATTGGTCCTGATGCCGCTGGTCAAAATATTGACGCAAGAGCCTTCATTTATTTTTTGATCAGAGCAAATAAATCAGCCGAAGAATGGGCAAGTCTTGATTTCATTAAGATTGCGAGAGAATTTGGTGCAAAATCCCACAAGAATGATGTCATTGAAGAAATAGATGAATGCATGCGACTAGCTCGAAGGGATAAGTTGCACAATGAATTCAAGAAAATGTTCAAAAGGATGAAGAAAAAGTAAGCAGCAATCTACCTCATACTTGAGTGAATCAATCAATGAATTGTTTTGAAGTGTACAACAGAGGAATGCCGAGCTCACAGGCATAATTACGGCATGAAACGAGACAAACGCACGAAGACAGATGTACTGAAATAAAAAAGTAATATCATATTGTCTTATTGTTATTCTAAATGCAGCTTTCTAAAGTCTAGGCCATAGGTGATGTTTTGCATGCCCATTTGATGTTTGAGTGATGATGGATTGGAGTTGCGAACGCTGTAACATTTGGTTGATGACCTGCCCAAGAGGCCATTGATACCATATTTTTAGTACTTATAACAACATTCAAAAAAAGGTTGATGCAGAGCTCAGAAGTGAGCTAAAGCACTAAGCAATGTCGAGGATTTCCTTCGTCTCCTTGGACAACAAATATCCGTACACTTCAAAGAAAGTTTTGCCTTTTTCACCTCCCAAATCAAAAGGGCGGTCTGCAATCCCATCCTGATGATCTGGGCTAACGTAATCCAGAGCACCTTCAATCATAAGTATGGCGACATTGACATACACGGCTTCATTTTCCTTGGAGTCGCATGTCTTTTCCATTTGCTAAACCAAGTCACCTGCCGTTTGACATGAATGTATTTTTAGGTGGGTGATGTTCACTTGAGTCAATCATTGCCTGTTTGCCCATCTCATAGATGATTGACAGTCCTGAGATTTGATGCATGTCAAAAGCTAGTTCAGTAAAACATAGAGCGTATACTTATTTACTTCTTCTGTGAAACACCTTGACCTTGACAGGGAGAGTACCGGCATCAGGCAATTCCTTGCGATGGTCTCTGGTCATTTCAATGGCAACTGTGCATCCAAGAAGTTGTGGTAGACACTGCATCGTGTAAGTAAACACCGCAAAGAGATTGAATCAAACTGTACTTGCATCTTCCACACCTTTCTTCGAAGCATTGGCATTGCGAGCAACATCAATATCGTGTATTGAGCGGCCGTGGGCAGAGCTGACATAACCTCAAAAGATGGCTAGAGTTTCCATAGAATTTAGGCATGGTGTTAAAAGTAACAACTTAAAATGAAATTGAAATTGTCATTGTCATGAATGACTTATTGTAATGATGAAATGTGAAACACAGAACATAAACCCCGTGTTCATGCTGTATAAATACTAGGAAATCCAGACTCTTGCAGTCTGTGATTAGACCGGTGATAGTGCATAATTGTCTTGGGACCCGAGAGGAACCACTCCCAACACGCAAGGTCGACGCCAACCCTAAATGCGCCGTTTATGATGAATCAGAGGAAGAACGGACCTTCACAACTGTAACAGACTTGGAAGACGCATGCATTGCTTTCTTGTACGCCCCATCATCATCTCCCAATATAAGCTCCTTCCAGGTCTTCTCGGAATTAGAGATGTTCTTTGCACCGTTGTTTGTGAAGGTGTTCTTGATGTGAGGTACCTTTTCGCGATTGTCCTTGGCCTTGGTGCTCAGGGAACAGAAGACATCTAGACGACCCTTCTTCCCTTCTCCCTTGGACTCTTGATGCATTTCATGAGCAAAGTTGGTCCACACGGAGCTTAGACTGTATCTGGAGGAATGGTCAAATGGAGGCTCGTATTCAGTGAAATTCCTCTCCTCATAAATCTTGTTGAAGATCTCGTGCTTGTTACCATGGACGAGCCACAAACACTTCTTGCCAGATTCTTGCAAGCGAACAAAATCGGTCTTGAGCGCATCAATATTAGTGTCGCAGTCGCTGGTGCAATTGATACTGGCGAGGCAATCAGCAATGCGATGCTTCAAGATGCCATCAATCAGTTTGCGACCCTTCTTGCAATCATTTTTGGACTGCATCAACATGTGCGGTGTATCAGTGGGAGCAATTCTATCTAGTTCAGCTCGATTCCCTTCATTCTTCATCATATGACCTCCTCGGTTGATATTGGCATTGAAGGAAATGCTTCTGTTGCAGTTGGGCATGCCTTTGGATTCAAACACAATCTCATCGGCTCGGACGACGAAGTTACCTTCTGCAAGGTACTCATTGGCAGGTGCATTTCGGGCAATGTCGTCAAAGTTTCCGTCTGTGTAGTACTCATTGGCAGGCACATATTGGACAATGTTGTCAATCTTGATGTGAGTACTCGCGTTGGGGTAGTTAAGATGAAAATAACAAGTCTTGAGAACGAGGCAAGGCTGGCCGTTCACTGACATCTTGTTATAGAATAGATAAAGTTGAGCTCGGCTTCTGTCTTATCTCGGCTTCCATGGCACGAACAATGGCCAGCTTGTGAACGTGATCAATTATCTGTTCGTAATGTTCAAAACGTTGCTGACCAAAGACGGGATCAGTGATGTTGCAAGCTAGATTATATGAGATACAAAATGCATCTCCAGCCTTGTCGTACAATTCACAGGTATGGTAGTCAATGATTGGATTGTCTTGGAAGCGGGACACATCATGGTCATGATACAATCCATCAGGAATTGAACACAAACCCAACCTCCTTGGCTTTGTGCATAGCTCAAGCCAGGAAGAGTCCAACCCAGTAACATGGGGGTCCTGGAGAGAATGACAACATGAACCCATTGGGCTGTGTAAGATTTGCAAATGATGTATGATGTTCGGTAAGAATGATCATATCTTGTGAACAAGCTTCGAAACATCATCTAGCACTCACCAATCACCCGTAGCCACATGATCAAAACAAGGCAGGCAGAGGTATGTATCTGGATTATCAACTACCTTGCCAGTCAGCTCGTCTTCTCCATGAGCAAAGTTGCATTTTGCACCATGACATAGGCCAAGTGTCTAACTATGTCAAGTACAACTTAGAGTACTTAATAGTA
>JALLPI010001470.1:0-15656 GCA_036939935.1 Cyclotella atomus
ATTCCTTTCCCTACATACCGATTTGAAGGTATCCAGGATAGTAGAACCAATGTGCCCTGGTACTTGCTCATCATGTCTATTTTAGAGGATGTTTCGTGTCTCATCTGACAGATCCGTTAACCCACACTCCCCAACACCACCAACACAAACACAACAACCGTGACAACAACAATCCATGCCTAAAACCATGCGCTGCCTGATATGATCACAGCCCATCCTATCCATCGACAATAATGAACGGTCACACCGCCACCACCACAGAAGAAGCCTCATCTCCATCAACCCTCATCCCCAACACCACAAACAATGACCTTCAATGCACCACCACCGCCAACGAAGACTTTTCCACAACCATCGCACCTCATCCACCCACCACATCCTCTTCTCCAGCCGGATTCTTCTCCCGCATGTCCTCCATAGGATCCAATGCCGCCCCACTGCTGGAACAAGTGTACGATCGGGCACATAAAAAGGCGGCGGCGTTGAAAGAGACAACGTCGCTGAGAGAGGCTGTTAGTAATGTGGTCAAGGGGAGTGTTGTGGAGAAGGGGTTTTTGTATCCGGTCGATAGTGTGGATAGTGCCGATGTAGAGGGTCATGATGATGAGGAGTATGACTCGGGAGAGGAGGAATTGGATAGTCCTGGTGCCGCAGCTGATGATGACGACGACGATGTAGAACAAGAAAAGCTAGAGAATGAAAAGGAGGCAGCAACAGCTACATCCACTATATCACCAATGAAGGCAGTCATTGGAGCATACACCGAATTCCGTACCACGGGCCGATACAATCGCAAATCTTCCGACGAACCACCCCAACAATCGACTAGGAGAGTCGAATCACCACCGGTAGTAGGAGGAGCCGACCGCGTACCTGGATTGGGACGATTAAAACTGAATAACCTAGTTTCCAACATAGCCTCTATCAAAGATGACGAAAAGAGTATCGACAACGGAAGCACCACAGGCGACAATACTTCCACCGCAACACGTAGTTACAAACGGACCAATTCCTATTACGAAGAAGCAGTCAAGAATATACTACAGCCGAATCAACGTGCCTTATTCTTCGGAAGGGGTACCATGGGTGTTATATTAAAACCTACGTACCTTGCCTCCTGGAGAGGAAAAGATGGAGGAGGGCTTATAGCCTCATCGCCATCTACCAAAAAGGGTGGGGTGTTTATCGATGCATTAGTTCCAGGTGGGCATGCTGAGCGTAGTGGCGTGGTATTTGTAGGTGATCATGTTGTCAAGATTGGTAATGTGGATGTTAGTCAATTTACGTTGGAAGAGGTTGTGAAGGCGATTGCTGAGGCGGAACGGCCGAGTATTATGATTTTAATGGCGGATTGGGAGCCGGGGTTGGTTACTGCCAAGGCAGTTGGGGATGAGGAGGAGAAACGGTACTTTGTATCGCCGTTGGATTTGGCGTTTGGGTTCGTGAATAAGATTGCTGTGGAGGGAGTGGAGAATAAGAGTAGGGAGTTGCGTAGTGAAATGAGTGCATCTTCCTTGCTTGACGATGATGAGGAAGAAGAGGATGATAATGCAGAGGAGGTTTTGTTTAGTTCTGACAGTCCAATCAAGAATCTTGGTAAGCAGCTAAAGGATTGTATGGAGAATGGAGTCGATGAGAGCAATGATATCAAACCAATGGACAGTGTGATTGTGCCAGAAGAACTTGACAAACTCATTGCATACTCTGGTCAGCGAACAAATGGCCACGAACATGAAGACGAGGATCAACCTACAGCAAACAAACAGCCACCTTTGCCAACTCTACTTGCACGTGCAGCTTTTCTGAACCCCATCCTTCGAAGCACCCTCCACGAAGCCTTTAAAGAATGTTGCAGCGATCCGCGTAAAGCCAACTTTCTGGATCATTTCTTTTCAGAATTCATGACCAGGAAAGAGACGGAGGCAAAAGCCAAAAAGGAGCGCGACAAAGCCAACGGACGGAAAAGTCCCGAGGTTAACGAAGATGCGAACGATGCAACATCTTCAACGAATCAAAGGAAACTTCTTGAGATTTATCTCGATCTCATTCGGTTCCGCGACGAGTCATCCGTTTGCTCTACCAAACAGCTATTGGAAAGTGCACGTGTGATATCCACCAAATTCCTACCAGATGCAGACAATGAACTCGATCCAGATGTACAAACCCTACCGGAATACGTTGCCTACATTGCATTCGGGGGCACCGAGAACTTGCAATCGCTGAAACGTGCATTGACGGATGAAGATGAGTTCTTCGAGGATGCCAATCACGATGGGTTTCACAAGTGCCGAGAGAATCTCGGAGTTTTCCTTTCTATGCAAGAGCACTTTATGGCGTTTTTGGTATCAGATGACTGTGCTAGGATGAGAGCGTATCTTCGAGGGACATCTCCATTTGTTTCAGTGGAACCAAGTGTATTTCTCAATACTGATGGAACAAAAAAGAATGGAAGCGATGCCACGTCTGATCTCTTATTGTTTGCAATCCTTCATCTTGTATGCATGAAAGAGGCTGCAGACAAAATTGAGTCATCGGATGAGTATGGAAACTATATCAAAATGGACACAATGATGTTGAACCAGCGAGGTGGAAAACGCATTGCAGGAGCTGCATCTATGCTTTCATGTCCTATTTTTATCATGCACACTTTGAACAAATCGATACAAGAGGCTACGGAAGGTCTTGTTGAAGATGAAATGATGGGATTTGTACACAATAGTGTTTTGTACAAAAAGCTGGCAAGAGATATAAAGATACTCTGGGATGATTTCTTGTCGCTATCCTGTGGTGCACTCGCATTATGTTCACTTTCTGACGACATACAGTGTGAATTAGATGCAGTCCGTTGTCTGCTAGCATCATATTTGGTCATGCCAGTTTCAAAAGAAAGAGTTGATGTTGTGTCTTCTTCTCCTGCATTGGCAAGATCATTGACTTCAGAGGAATTCTCTGCTGCTTTACAAACTTTATGTGATTCATTGATTCACAACTACTGTCAGATGGCCCTTCCTAATTTTCGAAGGCACATCTTTCACGAATGGGCCCTCACAGAAGCAGCATCCAACTCGTTGAATTCTACCAAAGACTTGAGCAAGATTAATGACTATTTGATGCCTCGATCTTTTACTGGACTGCCAAAAGGCTACGCTAAAAGGATATTGCGGCAAGTCGAACTGCCGCGAGGCTTGTCATCTCATCTGCCAGGTTCTAAACACCATGCACTGACTGAAGACGACTCATTTGAGCCAGTTGACAGCTCCTTACACAACGCAGATATTGCTGTTGTGTTTGGAAAACTCGCAGACGACGATGCAATTCCGAAGGCAGCATCTGATTTGAGTGCAGATTCGGTATTGGCTCAATCCAACATTCTGAGACACGCTTGTAGCTCATTGCATCCTGTCGATGTTTCACGGAATGATGTCCTAACAATGAACGACCTCCCCGATTCATTCGAAGAGTACATGAGCAGTCCACCATTTAGAGACCGGCCTTTTAAAGGAATGCTACGCAAGTCCGATAATCATCGAATGAGGTAATTGCGATTTGTATATTTGATTCAAATGCATCATCGACAATTCCCTCACAAACATTTTTCGTTCTCTGCTAAGTATCGATGGGTGGGAAGTTTCTCTGACGAATGCCATGATCCCGGTGGGTAAAGGCAGCAGCGACATGCTGTATTCTGTCTCACTCACGTTGTCCAATATTGATGCACCCGAAGCGCAAATGTCGCATCATGATACATATGAACTCGCCTGTGCTGTAGAGGAACTGCAGTTCGAGTCAAATGACGGCGCAGTTCAGTCATTGTCGATCCCACCACAATGCAAAGAAAATCCATTCCAATCACCTATTTTTCTAGACAAGACAGGCGGCAGTAATTCTCGAAAGATGAAAGTATCAACCGACCTTAGCATTTTCAATCAAGAGCTTAAGGAACAGGTGTCATTAAAAACAGACTCTCCAAAGAAACTAATTGGCATTTCTCTGGTCAGTAGACGAAATAATATTCCGGCCATGCGGCACACACTCTCTCTCCTTCATGACGACTTTTGCTCGGTAAAATATCCAGACAGCAATGGCACAAAAGTGCATGTGTGCAAGCCATTGGTGGATCTGTTGAGTGTTTTCTCCAGCCCATCTATTGAGGAACTGTCCATGAAATGCATCTTGGAGCTCTACATTTCGCATGCTGCAAAACCATGGATTCATCGACCACTGAGAGATCAATCAGACGAGCTGATAGAATTCTGTGGCATGCAGGTGCTTGAATCATTGCCTCCTCTACCTCTTGCCCTCCTATTCGTCACCGCTCTTTTGGAACAAAAGGTGAGAACGAAAATGGTTTAAAGCGAGACAATCACTGCTCGGAACTAACAATACGAACACTTGCCAGATTGTATTCTCATCATCTCGAAGATCAATGCTGATGTCAGCATCACTCGCCGTGACACAGTTGACGAAACCATTGCATTGGACGCATCTGCTTGTACCACATGCTCCTCTTTCAATGGTAAATGATCTTATGCATTACCCGGCTCCATTTATTTTAGGCTTATCAACAGACGACAAACAGAGTGCAAGCATTCTACGATCACTGCCATCAGATGTGACGCTGGTTGATTTAGACGTTGGTAGAGTTATGCTTGCATCTGAGTTTGTTCACGATGACGACGAAATGGATGACGACACCAGAACATCTTCTCAGTCAGCTTTGCGATCGCAAGTCTTGGTTCTTGCTGAGTTCTTGGGGGGCATTTTCGGGTCAGCTACTCTATCCAGTTGGCGTTCTGACAGTCCGTTGCATCGAATTTCCATTGGCTCCAAGAATGACTGGTTATCGTGTTCTGATGCTGCCTCTAGGTTCTCTGTGATTTGCAACATTTGTCAGGAATTCTTGAAGGAACTTATTTCTGGTGAGTAAAAACCGCGCATTCTTTCCTGCTGGCACCTGGTGTACAAACCTTCACCGTTCTTTTTTTTTATAGGAATTCCATCTTGTTGTCTTTGGATTGAGGAAGCTAGCGGCGGCAACGGCTCAAGCAATCCATCTATCATCTTCGACGAAGATCTTTTCATGCAAATCAAGAAGATGCCCGCCCAAGGCATAGATCAATTGAACCTTGGCCAGTTCAACTTCATTTTGCACGCATTTTTAAGAACTCAAAGCTTGAGCACCTTGATAAGTGCAGGCGACAAGAAAATATCGTTGTTTGCCTAAGGGTTGTTAGTAATGTTAGCCTTTCTTGTAGCTTAAGACAAGAAAACGAGTTAGACTGCTTAGGAAAAAATGAAATCAGTCCTTATTTGTTACAATGAATCTTAGCACATATTCAACGCCTCTCACATCGGTCTCAAGAGTAAATATCAATTTTGCGCTTCTTTCCTAGAATGCATTGGATCTTGGAGGAGAGAATGGATTAGGCTCCTTGGCATGAGATCCCGGAGGAGGTCGTTGCCCTAACGTCCCAGACCTCGGAGGAGTGGAATAGACTCCGTAACCGGGAGGTGGAGGAGGACACGCGTAGTGGCCATAAGGCGGCGGGTATGGGTAATGACCGGGTGGATAGTAACGGGAGGGTCCATGAGGAGGGTATGGATGAGGCGGGGGTGGTGCTCCTAAAGACGTTGGACGGTCTGCTGCATACCTGATAGGGGGCTTCGCTGGCATGTGGATCGGTGCAGCCGCTTTAGAGGTTGATTTGGGACGTTCAAACTGGATCACTGGCTTGGCTCCAGTAGCTGCGCCTTCTTTCTTAATTGGAACGATAGGAGCTGCATCTGCAGCTTGTTTCTTCTTCTTGTTTTCGGTACCCAGCAAAGTATTTGCAGCAGTTTTGGTCGCTCGAACGTCTAACCCTTCACGGAGCGCCTGGCTCGTCTTGGCCTCTGCCTTTTCATCTCCAACTTCATACAACCTTCCATCGGTGTCATCTCTCCTTAAGAACCTTCCACCTCGCTTACGAACCACAAGTACTACACTACGCGCCATCAGTGGTTTCTCACGACGTTTTGCCATAAGATAAGTGGGTTGAAAGTCACGTACCAATGCTCGGTAGCGGCGATTGCCCATTTGAGAGTTAGTGCCTCCACCTCTGCCACATAGAACGTCGTGTTCTCCCATTTGACTGGCTGATTCAAGTACGGGATGGTCAGATGCCGGGTGAATTGGTGTTAGCGGTGGGTCGGTAATGTCAAAGTCCACTTCAGCCGCAGCTTTGGGAGGTGGACAGGGACTTCCTCCAGCAGCAGCCCTCAATGCAACGGCACTGGCCATAGCAGCCCTCTTCGCCGCAGGCATATCCTCATCCTCCACGCTACCCACCGTCTTAATCTCATCTTCGCTATCCAATTCCTCTTCATGCAATCTTCCGGCAGCCATCTGTTCCTTCTTTTGCTTCGCACGAGCTGCTGCCGCAGTGGCAGCTGCGGCCATGGCTGCAGCAGAAGCCAGCTTTTCTTCCGGATTGCGACGGCGTCGTTTTCGTTGGGTCCCTCTTGACGAATCGTCGTCACGATCAGCCCTGAATCTGGGAGTCTTTTTGGTATTCTGAAACTGAGGACGTATCACCGAATCCTTGTGAGGATTGTAGTCTTTCAATAGAGGATGAGGCTCCTCCTCGTCGTCTTGCTTGACTGCGACGCTGTTCGATGGATAAGGTGCACCGTGCGGGGGATGGGGATAGGGGTATCCATAACGAGGAGGCGGGAAAGGACCTCCAGGAGGACCTCTCCATTCCCTTTCATACCTTTCCATGGGATAGCCAGGCGGCATTCCATACCTAGGTGGATAAGTAGGTCCATTGGGTGGACCTCGGAAGTGAGGAGGAGGAGGACCATACATTCTTTCGGGAGTGGCATCGGCAGGAGCCGATGCGGCGGTAGCACTCCAATCTTCACCAGATTCAATCGAACGGGATTGAGAAACCAGGGTCCAGTGTCCAGTATCGCCACCCACCACTTGGACACTGCCACCCTGAAGTGATTTCCCTGGAGTTTCTGCCGAATCATGACTTGTAGAGGCGTCCACCACGAGAGATGGATGCCTAGGCGGAGTACCATTTTTCTCTCTCACAAATTGAGGCTTGATAGATGGTTCTCTAACACTTGGAAAATAAATAAGAGGTTCATGAACACGTGCCGTCTTGATGGTGTCGTTATTGGCACTGCGGCGAGTATTGGACTGGGGTGGTATGAATTCTTCTCCCCCCTCGAATTCATCGGGACTGTTCCTTGAGGGCGGAGAAGATGTTTTGATGGGCGAACTTGGAGGGTAACGAAACATGTTTGGATGGATTTGAGGCTGGGATCCAAGTCGACCCCTGACTGCCGGGGTGATGATATTGCCAGTAGCAACTGGTTCGGCGTAGTCTTCTAGTGCATGATCTTCCATGGAGCCCCAAGAGGGCATACCGATACTCAATGGTGGAGAATACTTTTGATTCTGATATCTGACTGCTGGCGCACCTCTACCCCGCCCTCCACGCATAGAGGCAGATCGCTTCCAAACTTCATCTGGACTTTTGGGGATAACGTGAGAGTTGACGCCTCCCTCTTCTGGATCTTCATCATCAGATCTTTGAAAGATGTTGCCCGCTTCGCTTACATCGTCTTCCGGAGGTGGTGACGGATTGGGCTGACCCACAGGCTGCCTGGTTTCTTCTTGAGTTGGCATGATGTATGCTTAGACTTCTCGGCGCCCTCTTAGACTTTCTGATTGGGCAATGAGAGCTTGTGCAGTAGATGGGCACAAAAGATTTGCGCCAGAGTCAAGCAGAGAGAACTTGTGATCAAGGTTCACGTCGCAAAGATTTGTGATGTGTGCCACTCTAGAGACATATATTTTCTCACTTCAGATTGCAGATCAATCGAACCCCCTCTGTAGATGTACTGCACCGGAAGATTTCACCCAATAGCAGAGCGGCAGCAGACGGTTCTCTTGACACCCGATTTGCAAATCGATCAACCGAATGAGTACAAAAACAGATGCACCACTTCACGACGACACAGAGCCCCGATAACACAGATCAAAGGTCGGCAAGGAGGCCAGCAGCAGCACCAAAAGATCCACGATGGTATCAATTAGAGATTTCAAAACAACCACACCCCGTCTTGTTTATGCAATGTCTCGTAGAATCTCAACCTTGTGTAGACACGGCCACCGTCAATGCTAAAAAGACTTGATGTCATTTTGATTTTTTGCAAATCCGCCCGCCGTTTTTGTCGGAGGAACACCTTGCCGAATTCGGCAGTCAATGACGCTGATGACGCCAATTTTGGTCAGCATGGGCAATAGAGAATATTGCCTTGATTATTTGATAGTTTGTTGGGATGATGGGTGGGAAAGGACATTTCTGGCGGGGCATCCGATGTGATGGTTTTGGAGACTATTATGATCTCACTTGAGCGGCGGGCGATCCAATGATATGAATATCAGCGACGTTTCATGGATTGGTTCTACGTACTTATAAGTGGACAAAGATTGCATCATTGGATATCGTACTATTGCATGGCTGCCACTCTCTAAGATACCATCTTTCGCGAGAGCAAGGTGCTCATGCTAATCAAGCCGTGATCCGTGATGGATTTTGTCAACAACGTAGCTACTAGCTCTAGAGGCCTCCGTCCATCATCTTGTTGTGTAGAATGAAGCAGTCTTTCTATTCCGTGGCCATAGTTACATGCTCCATCGCATGTTATCCGACATCAGCATTCGGCCCGATTATCTCATACAGACCACGGTGGAGCTCACGTGATGAATACCCATCAGTACCAATGTTGCCAATTGCAATCTCATTGCCACAGAAACAGATGGCCGTGCAAATGAAGAGATCACACGACAACTCAGCCCCATCAGTACGATCAAGAAGGGAGAAAGTGCCAATTTCAGCTGTGAATGGATTAATTCTGTTAAATACTGCAATATTTTTTGCAGACAAGGTCTTTCGAATGCCGTTCATAATGCAACACCTGTATCTAATTCACAACCAATGGAAATGGTGGCAACTGTTGACATCTTGCTTTTGTCACGGTTGGGGCTTTCATTTATGCAGCAATATGTTCGCACTGCACCTGTTCGGGAGAGTAGTAGAAGATGAGCTAGGATGGCGTGGATTGCTCCTGAGCTTTTCATTTTGCGGCATCTGTGGCAAAATTGCTTCACTTTTAGTAAAGCCAAATCTTCCGCATTGTACCATTGGTGCATCTGGGGCTGTGTATGGGCTATTTGTCTTGTTTATAGCCAATTCTCCATCATGGAAAGAACTATTGGATTGGGATATACCTGCCTATATTGCTGCCTTGTGGATATTAGTGCTGACAGGTGGTTCACTCTTGCGACTATCAGAGACTACAATTAGCATTAATGCACCTGTTCTTGTGTTTGAACTGCTGATGTTAATAAAGCTTTCATGGCGACAATTTTTTGATTGGCGTATACTTTTGGAGGTTGCGTGCTTTCGGCAATTGGTATCAGATCTGTCCAAGTCTATGCAAGGTGTGAGAGGTAAACATGGTAATAATATTGGTCATTTGGCTGGAGCTGCGGCTGGAGTTTTGTTGATGCTTGGAATGAAAGTTACAGAGGCTCTTCGGCACCAAAAAAGGTTCAGTAAACGGAGAAAAAGGAGGTACTTCATGACAAGTCTTCGTCAGTAGAGGGAATCTGAAAGGTTTAACTTTACAATATGCACTTGAACTTGGGCGAAATCAACATAAAACTGAAACATGCTACACCACGCTCAATGTGTCATTGTTACAATGACCTTACCCACATCGAGAATTTGCACGAATCGAAATCGGCGGATCACTTCGAATCGTTACGAAACTGGACACACGAAGCTCTTTGCCTTCCAAAGATGGAGATATTATGAATTCAAACTCACGAATGAGCAGTGCCAATATAAGTTTAGCTTCGTACATCGAGAATCTCTGGCCAATGCACACTCTACTTCCAGCAGAGAATGGAATGTAAGCAAAGTGGTGGAATTTAGGATCCTTCTCTGCAGTTTTACTCCATCGCTCGGGTTTGAAATCAAGTGGGTCAGTCCAATACTTTGGATGGCGATGGAGGAGATACGTTGGTACAACTATCTTTGTATTGGCTGGAATTTTGTCACCCAATATAGTTGTATTCTTTGATGCAGATCGAAGGGTTAATCCAACTGGGGGATACAACCGAAGCACTTCTTTCAAAAAACATTCCATGTACTCCATCTTATCGCAAGTATCAACATTTATTTTGTCTTTTGGTCCATGAGCTTCCATCACTTCATCATATAAACGCTGCTGAATGCTAGGATATTTTGTCATACAATAAATGGCCCAAGTGCAAAGAGTTGCTGTGGTCTCGTGTCCAGCGATCAGGAATGTTTTGACTTCATGTCTAAGTTCTTTTTGAGACAATGCGCCATGGCTTGAATCTGAGCACATGAATTCTAATAAAGATTTATACCCTCCATTGTTAAGTTGCGATTGCTTCTGTGCATTCTTCACTACATTATCTGATGCTTGATCGAAAAGCACGCCGGCGTGGTGCAATTTTGGGAGGAAGAACCTCTCCATAAACGGCATCTTCAAATTGACTGTTATATTCATGCAAAAGAAATCATTTAAATTGATCATCGAGTTGGTTCATGTAAGGACATATCCTCATTAAGACACTCACATAGAAGTAACCGAGTTAAAGATGCCGTGAGAGCCGCGTCAAGCCCTTCAATTAAAGGATTTTTCAGCTCCACTGCACAATCAGGGTCCTGAGACCATTGCTCCACGCTTTTCATAGCTTCAAACTCGTGTGAGAATGCTATCTTCCCAAAGATATCCAGTGTTGTTGCACCCATGTGGCTGGACAAATCAATATCATTATTTACATTGGCTTTCCAGCAACCAATCAGCTTTAAAACGAGGTCCGGGACACACGCATCAAGAGCTGTCTTGACAAAGTTAATACCGAAAGCAGGCTGTATAATGCGTCTATGCCGATGCCAAGACTGTCCTTCTAGGGTCACTAGCCCATGACCCAATACCCTCGCAAGGTATTCAAAGCCTTTTGGATACAAAGGATCTTCGTGTGAAGGAGAAGTGAGAACCTTTTTGATTCCATCTGCATCCAATATCATTACAAATTGCTTCCCAAATAAAGCTGAGTAATGCAGTAGCTTTGTGTCTTCACCGGCTTCTTTCCACCAACGTTTTTGCGGTTCCATGAAATCTTCCGACTCTACCTGCAGGAAGACCCCGATCAGCCAATTTTTGAAGGTCATACTACATGCAGATCATTTCGATAATGGAATGATTAGAGACAGTAACAAACAGTCATGATACGGCACACTCACGGCTTACTCTTTGATAGGACCAGGTATTTTGTTTAGAACCGAGAACTTCCACGACATGAAACTCCAGAATATTGCACAGCCGACGAGTCCGAAAAATGCAATCGCTCCGTAGAGAGTAATGGTTATGGTATCAGCTGCCATCTTTGAAATGAAGGTATTGAGGATGTTATAAGCCACGGCAAGACAAACCATTCTCTATGTCGGTCCGGGGTCCGGTCGTCGACTGGGAGTTGGGAGATAGAGAGATCGGGAATCCAGAATTCACTTCTTAATGTTAACGGTACACACTAGAAAATCAGTTGCCAACAATAGATCAAATAAAGATATACCTGTCTTATAAATATATTTCCCAAACAACACAACCGCACCATCAACCATCAACACCGTCACACCCGCCCCTCCCCCAAGCATGAGAACCAAGAATAAAGGAAGAAGCAGGCGGAAAACTGCCGCATGTACCAACAAAAAGCCATCATCGACCAGCGTTACATGCGCCGTATGCGGCGTAGGGGACGGAAAGTAAGTAAAGCAATCTCGATCGTGATGGTTTCAAGCCGTGCCCATCTTGCAATTCAAGTTGATGAAAACTTGCACTGATCTGATCTGTTCGTATGCTTAGGTATAAATGTCCAAAATGCCGAGCTCCCTTCTGCTGCGTTCAGTGCTCTAAAGATCACAAAACAAATCAGTGTCCAGCTACTGTAGGTTCGAACAATCCGAGCCACGCAGCAACTAGTCACCCAACTGACGCCGTCACTAAAGAGTCGCAATATGTACCGTCGACCATACTAAAATCCACTAAGATTGTTCGAAAACGCAAACGTGAGAAAGAGGAAGAAGACAGTGATGATGAAGAACCCGGCTTTACAATCACTCCAGAAATGAAGAAGCGTCTCGAACAATCTGCCTGGTTACGTAAAGAATTAAAAGATGGAGGCCTGCGTTATCTAATCGGAATGATAGATGCTGCTTCAGATGATGAAGAAGAAGATTGTAATAAGAAACGCTCAAACAAGAAAGGAAGTAAGTATGAGGGGGTGACTCCTCGAGTATTGGCATTGGCACGAAGTAAATGCTCGCACCCAAAGTTTGCATCTTTTGTTGATCAGATGTTATCGACTGCTGGAGTTTTACAGCCCGTGGAAGGTGTCGACAATGAAGGCCAATTGAGCCTAGTAAATGTGCCTCGTAGTTGCAGATCACAAACGGATGATGGCAGAGATTCCACGGTGTGTTCTAGCGATGAAGAGTCGAGTGGCAGTGATGATTCAAGTAGCTCAGACTCAGATGACGACGGCGAGTAATCGTCAGAAGGAAATAACTAGTAGAGAAGAAGTAGATGGTAGATTGCCATTGCGTTAAGTAAATGTTAAATCACTTGTCTGATGCATGCGGTTACATTGCGACGAGTGGTCAGAAGTATATGCTAAATTATTTTTGTCTCTAATGCAGTACCATTGCAAATGGTTGTATGGAAATACCATCAATTCCTGTAATGATCTCGTTCAGAATTTCTGGGACAAAACCTTCTCAACGAGCTACGAGCTTCGAATGATCACTTTGACCAGTTCCTTGCCGCGGAACTTAACCTCATACAATTCACCCTTGTTTCCAACTCATTGGCAGTTTGCACAGTCTCGCGTGATTTCTTCAATTGTTTCATTATTAATATTCTCTAAGTAAGAATATGACAAAACATGGGCCATCGGAATGATGAAGGGACCAGAAGACCAAAATACCAGCCTACTGCCACCCTTAACAACTCTACACGCCTTTTGTTGCCATCACCCCTTTAGTTGCGATATGAACGGATTCACCAACTCTGACCTGGCTTCCACCTCGCATACACAGAAGTACAATCACACGAAGCACCTGACTTCCTAGTGATAGACGCACTAAGCGGTGTACGCACGCCAGCAGTGTGAAACCACAGCATTGAGCGATGTGAAGAGAGGGAGACTTGTAGAACAAGATAACCTTGAGAGGGCCACGAGCTAGCCGCCTAGAGGGAACGTGTCAAATCGTCTCCATAACAATTCCTTTTCGGACCGGAGGGGACCAACAAATCACTAGCAGCCCTTGAAAGCAAGGCTTAGAAAAGGCCAGAGAGTCAAATCTCGAACAATGATGTGCATTTATGGAGGGACTTTGCATCTGCAACGAAAGAGAGAGGTGTGTTAGCGACGTTTCTGGCATGTAGTAATTCGGTAGGCAACAGGCAGCGAGCAACAAGTAACAAGCTTCTTACATTCGTTGCGCTTGCGGTAGCCAGGCAGCACGGCTACGATCATTGTGGAAGTGGTGGATTTGTGTTGCATTACGGAGACAATAATCTCCAAGAGGGCTGTAGCGCCACGAGTTGGGGCTGTAGTGTTCAATTATCTGGGATCAAAGTGATCCAAACGAGGGTTTTATGACCTTGTCTTTCCCTCATCTACATTTATTGTTTGCTTCTGTGGCTCAACCAATTATTCAGCTGGGATCAACGCTCCTACTTCCTGTGATCGCTGAGGACATGGGATAAGACATCACGAAAGTGGGATCGATTATTATTTTAGTTTTCAATAGATTAATGAGCTTATAATTTCGGATTTACAACAACTTTAATTATCTACAATTACTGGCCCACTTCGCACGGCTGGAAACGTCCATCCTAGAAGTACCCCATTTGCAAATAACACAACACACTTCCTCTGCGATAGCATTTCTGTTTCTTCGCATTCATCCGAATCCAACATATTCAGACTGATCATCTGAAGTATCACAGCTAGTAAATTGTTGAGAGAAGAATTTCAAGTCATCAAGACAAGCTCCTGAGCATCTATAGTACTTACAAAGTATTTTCCATCATAGTTTCGACAAGAAATCAAACCATGGCCAACCTAAATGCCTCCATCACCAACTTGAACCAGCAGATGGCTGCACTCATTCAGGCCCTTCAACTCATCCTCACAGGCAATGCACCCGCTGCTGCCCCTAATCCTGCCACCTTCGCGACAACACCTGGGACCCACACCGTCGCCGATATAATCGATTACTCCGCCAGGACTGGCACCGCTCTCTATGAGCAAGGCATTAAGAGTTTGTATGAAGATGAAGAGAAGTTCAACCCGCAGAATGAGAAAGCACATGCATTCATCCCCGACGTCAAGTTGAGAGTTGAGAACATGGGATGGGATCACGATGTCCAGGGTATCACGACTTACCTATAGTTGATAACGAAAGAGTCGATCTCATCGAAAACTACGGCCTAATCCCCATGAGGGAGTTCCAGGATCAATCCAAGCCGTGGTACGAGCATAACGGCACCTTGGTCAACCAGCACCCAGCTCAAAACAACGCCCAGTTCTTCGAGATGCTCATGAACTCGCTCTCCCTGTCTGCTAAAGAGCAAATTGTAGTATACAAGGATGAGTATATGTTGAGCGATGGGAACAATCCAAGCAAACTTGTGGGCAACGCAACAACACTCTACAAGATTGTAATGAGACTTACCACTCTCGATATGAAGTCTACCAACAAGACTCTTCGCGACCGCCTCAAAGACCTACCTACGGTTGCAGTCACACTCAATGGAGACATTGATGCCATCCACGCATACTTCAATGACACTTACAGCCAGCTTCGCGCTCACGGTGAGGACGTGGATGATAAGGAAGACATCCTTTTTGCTGCCTATGCCAATGTTCCCGATGCCAAATTTCAATCCTACATGGAGAAGAAAGAGAGTGACTGGTATGAAGATGTCAACGACATGCAAGGAATGGATTGGAAACACATCACGAAGAAAGCAAAGGAGAAGTACGACTCACTCAAATCCGATACCCATTATAAATGGGGTACGCCATCCTTGGCGGAACAAAAGGTCATTGCTCTCCAAGCTCAAGTCGCCGATCTAAAGTCGGAAAATCTTCAAATCTCAAAGAAGCTCAAGGGAAAATTGAAGGATGGAGACAAGAAGAATGAAAAGAAGGATGGCAAGCAGAAGAAAAACAAGAAGGACACATCCAACAAGACGAAGCAGAAGAAGGATGAAGCTTGGAAGAAGGTTCCACCCAAGGCCGGAGAGGCTAAAACAAAGGAACAAGGGGGTAAGAAGTGGAATTGGTGCGAGCATCATCAAGCATAGTGCACACACACCACAGAATTGTGAGGTTGGCAAGAAGCTCATGGCTGAAGCCAACGGGCAAGTTGCCAACCAGGCTCAAGTCAACGCCGAGTCAGGCAGCGCACGCAGGCCAAACAATTCATATGCCGCTCTTTTGGCCCACTTGGCCAGCCAGGACACGGAATGATGGTTCAGACTGGCATGGCTCT